>CM076570.1:1401183510-1401406492 GCA_034641835.2 Pinus albicaulis
ACTTTGGAATCCCCGTAGATATGAACTTTAGGCAACTGCAAATTGAAAGAAACCTAGAGCACACTCCATAGAGCGAGAAGCTCTTATTTTTGTGTTACATCCAAGGCTACCATTCTAGAAGATAGAAAAACGGTCACCATTTTCCAATTTGATCCATCCTCCACAGCCACGAAACCCTTGTTGCTCGGCTTCGTCAAAGAAACCAGCGGGGAGGAGAATGGGATGAGGTTGGAGACGATGAGAATGATTAATGGTGATTGGGTTTGTAACAACCTGAAGTTCCAACCAACCTAAGATCACTCCGAAGATCTTGTAAGGCACAAAGAGAGCACCATAAAAACTGATCTTGTTTCTAGCAAGCTAAACCTCCCACAAAAAGAAAAATGGAAGAGATATAAATTTATGATCTAAAGGAGTCCAAGAGAGAATACTATGAAGCAACCCAAGAGGGCACCAACAACAGATCAGAAAACCATAACCATAATTCAAGAATAACAGTGGATTGAAAAAATATGTGAGGGATAGATTCAACATCGCTCCTGCAAAAAGGACAAACAACAGACCCCTAAAAGCCTCTCTTGTTTAAATTATCCCATGTGAGAATTCTATTCCACCAAGCCAACCATGCAAAGAGTAGAATCTTAATTGGAACGTTGCACTTCCAAAAAGAAAGGAGGAAAGGTTGTTCCTCCACCCACGGGGAGAAAGAAATGTTGGAATTATATAGATCCACAACTTCGATAGAATCTCCAGCCACATGGCCTGCCATTGGCCCCTTGGACCTCCAGCGACATGGCTTGCTATTGGCCCCTTAGACCTAACTGATCAGCATTCTTCGAAATCGGACATCCCAACTTCCAGTGAGAGATAAGCTAGGAAATATGGAAGAACCCCCTCCGAGAAAAAATATGCCGAAGTTGAAGGGGCAACTTAAAATTCTGAGGGAGCCCCCTGACACAGTTTGCACCAAGGATGATACTTTGGTTGTTTCCAAAAATCCATTTGAGCCTGCCAAGAAAAGACGTTTCGATGCCTATTAAACTAATCCAAATATGGGATCCCCAGATAATAGGAGGGAGTCCAGATCTGAAAAAAACCAGTGGGCCTTGCTGCACTTTATATTTCTCCCTGAAAATAGAAGGCCAAAGACTCGGACCGGAGAGAGCTCTCCAAAATGACTTTGCCAAGAGGGCCTGAGAGAAGACTTGTATTTCCAGTAATCCCTAGCCACCAAGTCACTTCTGAAGAGTAAACCTGTTCAACCTGCATTAGTGAAATTTTTTTCTGCGCATCGACCCGAAACATAGGAAGCTGGAAATGATGTGATTAATTCGATCAATAATGGAAGAAGAAATGTAAAATAAATGGGCCCAATATACTACAATTTGTTGGAGGACGGCCTCGGTGAGAATAAAACATCCACGAAGGGACAACCATCTATAAGACCACGCATCGAGCTTCCTTTTGAATTTATTGATCAACCAAAGCCAATCTCTAATGAGGTAGTTGCATGGCTTGAGCTGGAAACCCAGGTATGAGAAACGCTCAGCCAGGAGAACCTGTATCATCTAAAAGAGACCTACAACAATCTCAAGATCCTATGAATTCTTTGAGGCCGAGATGATAAGAGATTTGTGTCCATTTATAGTCAGGTCAGTGGCCGCCCCAAACCTTAGGAAAGTGTAGTGAATTGCAGTCCATTGGGCCCAATATATGATACCAAACAATAGTATGTCATCAACAAAAAAGGAATGGGTGATGGAGATGGAATTTGTTATATTAATACCTGAGAAACACCTTTGGAGTGCAAATCCTTAACATGCAGGCTGAGACCATCCAATAATAAGATGAAGATGAGGGGTGAAAGGGAGAACCCTTGACGAAGGCCCCTCCGAGCCTTAAAGATAATCGAGGGCTTACCATTTGTTATGACAGAGAACTAGATAGGGGAGATGCAGAGCAGAATATATTTTATGTTCCGAGGGCTTAGACAAATCTTATGGAGGACCAACTGAATGAATCCTCATCGACATTGTCATAGGCCTTATGCAGGTCAATTTTCATTATAATTTCCTCTAGCTTCTGGGTGTGCATGGAATGAAGACATTCTTGAGCCACATCAATGGCATCATGAACGTGTATACTCAGGAGAAAACCATATTGTTCTGGTGATATATGGGAAGACAATGTTCCAATGATTCTACACAAGGAAATTGGTTGGAAATCCATGAATGTTTTTGGATTTGAGGACTTAGGAATTAATGCTATGAAAGTGTATTTTAAGTCTCGTGAATGGAGTAGGATATTCTGGTTTCCTCTACCAAGTTCAATAGATCATCCCCAATAAGATCAAAAAAATGTTCAAACATTTATGCAGGCCAGCGGTCAGGGGCGGGGGTTTTGTCCCACACGAAATATTTAATCACCTAAATAATCTTTGGCTTTCTCACCAGGTTTCCCAAAGCCACATTTTCCCCTTCATCAAACATGAGTGGGAATTTTTCAAAGCCTACAACTAGTTAAGAGGGCGAACTCTGTCTTGAGACTTGAATTGCTGAAAAAAAACCTAAAAACCTCCCTACTAATCACGACATCATCGTACGCCAGGGTTCCATCATCCTTTTCGAAATGCAAAATACCATTATGTATTTTCCAGTTTGAAGAAAAATGGTTTAAAAAATTTGTATTTGAGTCAAGTTCCTTGAGCCAAATTGCCCGACTCTTGAGTTTCAAGGTTAATTCCTGTGCCCATAGGATATCTTTCTTTCTTTGCCCGAGGATTTCCAGTCTCTGCTTGGGAAAACCCCTTGGGGAACAATTATTCATGGAATCATATATCCCTTCCATCTCTGTGTCAATGGAACGCAGGCCAAATATCATTTCCTTCTTTTTTTGGCATTTCCAAATTTTTTTTCTAGATTTTAGAACTCTAAGGCGATGAGAGAAAGTCGAAGAAGCCTTCCATCCACGAACCAGATCAGTAGAAGTCCAGACTTCCTTTACCAATGAAACAAACTCCAGATCATCCAACCACAACCTATTGAATTTGAAAGGAATCCCTTTATGTATCCGCTCAGAGCACCAAAAAATGCATATTGGATGTTGATCTGACAGAGATGATTTTATTGTGGACAAGCGTAATCCCCCAATAATATCTAGAACACTTTCACGGACCAATGACCTATTGATTTTTTTCCAAATAAACGCCTCACCTGAGTGATGATTAGACCAAGTCTGAGATATGGTGAAAGGCCAAATGTTGACCATGTGGCGGCCTGCAAAGACTTGAGAAATATTATTAGCAAAGTGATCATGACGACTATGATCACCCTAGACTTTTGACACTTCAAGAGTGGCATTGAGATCTCCTATGAGAATAATGCTTGGGATACTGAGAATATTGTTGGTGTGTATAAGATTCTATAAGGGAGCTCCGTTACGACTAGGGGCAAGTATATTTATAAGGTGAAAACAGGAGGAAAATCCACGGATTCTTCGTGACAATAAAATACCAGCGAAGAAACTGTAGGCATGAAAACTAGAAAAATTCGGATCCCACATGATGACAAGTCCCCTTGATAAGCCAACCAAATTGATCCCAGCAAGCCACAAACCCGACTGGATAGCAAGAAAGTAGGGGAGAACTCTTGATACAATGCAAATTGTTTCTTGAAAAATGACAATGAAGGGAGAGATTTTAGAAAACATGTCTTTAAGGCATAGAAACTTGGCATGATCGCCAAGTGTGTGAAGGTTTAGTGACATGATTTTATTCATGGTGAAGTAGATTCAGGCATGCACGCTCTAACTGCCTGAGGGTCAAGGGATGAAATCATGGGAATGTCACAAAGGCCTTCAGTTTTGATTGAGAATGGGGACCAGGTTTTCTGGTGACCTCTAAAACGACTACTGTCATTCTTCCCCTTCTTCCGAACAGTAATATTCCGACCCGATGTAGGGCATAAATTAGTTGGGTCTTCCTTAACCCTATTATCATGTACAGTGAGAGCCACCATATCTAGCTCGGGATTCTTGAAAAGGAATTCGAAGTCACTTCCTATAGAGTTTTGAGCGGGAGGAGGTGAGGTTGTTTCTAGGGACAACATGGATGTCGAGCATTCATTTGCAAATTATTGGTGAGAAGGGGGATTGGATGAGGGGACGGGAGTGGGGTTTGTAATGACGTGGATATGCGGTTACCCATACTGTGACTGAACATGACTAGATTTAATATGAGGGCCATCATACGGGTTATAGGATGATGATGGAAGGACACGAGGGAATTGTGGAGAAGAGTGTGGAGGGGAGACTGATGAGGAGCCTTGGCATGGACGAAAAGAAATACGAGAATGGATAGCAGGGACCATACCTTCTGCCCGAATAGGGCCAACTATGTGTAGTGGTGATGAGCCAGATCCCACCCTCCTGGAAACTGTCCAACTATGATGAGATTTCATTGGACAGCAACACATGAGATGGCCTGTCTGATGACACATGAGGCATCTGAAGGGGAGGCCCCAATATTCCAGCCTTTTCCAATGACGAAGCCTAGGCCACTCCAAGTCAACATTCCCCGACAGACCCCTAGAAAAATTATTTCGACTAGAATACATGTGATTCTTTTGTTCGAAGCTCCCATACAACCTGGGTTGATATATCAAGTCTTTCCTATTGAATTCATGATGGTTGTGAGTGCTACCTTGATCCAGTAATCCAAGGGTAAGCCCAGAAGCTTAACCCATACAAGGTTATTGGGAGGACTCTCTAAGAGTGGGTTAAACCCGAGATACCAGGGAGGGAATTGTAAGAAACAACGGCCACGCACCCAGAATCTATTTAACATGTCCAACACGTCCTGCGCATACATTAAGTGTATGGAGAACCATGCATTCATAAAACGATTAAGTTTAAGGGGTTACCCAACCATCGGTCCCTAAACCTTCTTTACCCAAGTTTGCATTGTTGCTTCGTCCATTTTAGTGAAAACCCACCTATCGACCAAAGCCCTTTTCTGTAAACTAGTGACACGACCCCATAAATCCCCGTATCCGAAGCTGAGCAGCTTTATGTGTGACGCGTGGTTGATGATCTTGTTTTTTGACTTGGAGGATTGACAACTCAATCAATAATTTCCCGAGACGTGTTTTGGAGCCAAGTGATGCTGAAATTGAACAGGGGAGATAGGCTTCTTAGAGGTAAATATTTGGTCGACTTTAGCACAACTAGAAATATTTACATGATCCAAACTCAAAATTGTTCAACTGCAATTGTTGCCCGAATGAAAGCATCATGGGCCGATTTTTCAAACCCCAAAAGGTCCCTCGCGTCCTCCATGGTTCGATACCCATAGAAAAAAACAAGGCATCCAATACGTCGGAGCCAGTCAAAAAACATGTGGCTAACAAAAAGGATAAATAGAATCAGAAAAAGAAAAATATTCCAATAGAATGGATGCATGACTTATGAAAAGCCTGCTTAAAAATCAACCATTATAATGGCCACAAGGGGAATGCAGAAATGTAGGAAAAACTTTGGTATAAATCGATAGGTGGATCAAACACACCGATTTAGGAGTTACAAGAGAAGGAATTGCCAGTAAGGGAAAAAATAAACAAATAAAACCCTATTTGTGGAGTGGTCATGGAGTGGTGACTATTGGAGAATGTAATCATATTGGAGAGAGAAAAGTCATTAATATGATGCCTCGATAAGAAGACTCTAGATCCAGGTGATTTCAGACAATGTCCTCGAGAGGGATGGTGATATTGTGACAAGGAGAGAATGTCTCTCAGAAGTCAGAAAGATAGTTATTTTGAAAATGTGGTCGGAGAAACTCGACGGGAAAAGGTGGTACTAGAAAATGCACCTGTGAAGAAAAAATAGAGGGAGAGAGCCAAACATGGAGGGACAAGGAGGATGATAATTGCTTCCCTATTCAGATTTAGAGGTGACAACAACAAAAAACTATGAACGTCCACCAAGGACTACAACAGTTAAATCCAAACTCCTTACATGGTATGGAAATTATGAACCAATCCAACCATTTCCCCCATAAAAGGATCCATTTTGACTCGGTTGTGGATTCAAATGAGTCAAAGGGTATGGAAGAAGTTAAACATATGGATGTCTGCCAAGTTGCCAGGTTCCTATGGTGAGTTAACACAATCTAGACTAAAAGATACAAAGAGATGAGATCTAGAATTAGTATATGGATGATTTCACACATTTCCTCTGAAAGATGTTTGGGAAAATTCCCCAACAGACACAGATACCCTGTTTAGACTAAGCGAGGATAGGAAGAAAGTGTTATATATGCACTATTCCTTTGTCTTAGGCAGACATGGTTGATAAAATAAAGCAAAAACACAAGAAAACAAATTGATGAGTGCACACCAGATTCTTTTATTATAAGAGATATATATACATAGATGTTTAGTTAAGAAATGGTTGAACGGACTAAAATAATTCTAAACTATCATAACCGTAATGATTAATTCTTTAACAGTCCCCCTTAATATTGAGAGTTAAATTGTTTGATTTGCAAAATTTGACATTGAAATTCAAAGTTAACTTTTCCTAGTAGTTTGGTGAAGATGTCTGCTAACTGATCCTTGGAATGACAAAATTTGAGAACAATATCACCATTTTTTACAAGTTCACGAATGAAGTGAAAACGAGTGTCGATATGTTTTCTCTTTTAATGAAAGACATTGTTCTTCAAGAAGAAAATAGCAGAAGTGTTGTTACAAAGGATTCTAATAGGTTCATTTTTTGTATATCCGAAGTCAGAGAGAAGTATCTTTAGCCACAGTACTTGACATAATGCTAAATTCGCTGCAACGTACTCGGCCTCTGTTGAAGATAGCACAACTATGGGTTTCTTTTTGGATGACCATGAGATTAAGTTTCTACCAAATAGAAAAGCATAGCCATAAGTTCTTTTCCGATCATCAATACATCCTACATAATCATTATCTGTATAACCAACAAGCTTACTATCTGTAGAGGCTGCATACGATAAACCATAAATAGATGTACCTACAATGTATCTTAACACCCTTTTTCCAGCTTTCTAATGAGAGTCTTTAGGAGATTCCATAAACCTAGAAATATAACTAGCTACAAATGCTATATCAGGTCTAGTAGCAGTAAGATACATAATACTACCAACAAGTTGCTTATACAAACTCGAATTAACAATAGTACCCACATCATCTTTACTTAACTTTGTACCATCTTCAATAGGAGTATCCACTGGTTTACACCTATCCATCTCATACTTTTGTTGACTCATAAACATAACATCGTTTGTTTGTTTCACTTCGATACCGAAGAAGTATCTCAGTAATCCAAGATTTGTCATTTCAAATCCATTTTTCATTACAGCTTTAAATTCATCTAGCTACATGTTACTTGTATAAATTATGTCTTCAACATAAAGACACAGTATCAAAATATTACCTTGATCATCATTCTTGATATACAAAGTGGGCTCCTAGTCTCTCATTCTGAAACCATTATTCAGCAAGTAATAGTCTATTCGGTTGTACCAAGCTCTTGGAGCTTGCTTCAAGCCATACAATGCTTTCTTCAACCTGTACACCTTATGTTTTTTATTTTTTATTTCGAAACTGGGTGGCTAATCAACACACTTCTCCATTCAAAACACCATTCAAAAAAGCAGACTTTACATCAATTTGGTAAATATGCCACTTGATTTGTGCTGAAATAGCTAATACAAATCGAATAGTATCAATTCTTGCCACATGTGCAAATGTTTCACCATAATCTATGCCGGGTTGCTGTGAAAAACCTTTGGAAACTAATCTTTCTTTGTGCTTATGAACTTCACCTATCTCATTTAACTTTGTTTTAAAAACCCATTTGACACCTATATAATTTTTATTATCAGGTAGATCAACCAAATCCCAAGTTTGATTTCTTTCAATAGCATCAATTTCATTATTCATTGCATCTACCCATTCTTTGTCCTTTATAACCTGTTCAAAACAAGTAGGTTGAAATGAAAGAAATGCAAAATTTACAATATCATCAACATCGTCTTGTGCATAAATATCACTTAAGCTTCTCATTTTCAGATTATGAGAACCAAACTCACTTAAAGATGATGAACAGCTACTGCATGATGAACTACTACTGGTTTTGTCTTGAACTTGTAATATTAGAGTTCTTGTTGTAGGTGCTCGATGTTCGTCCAAATAATAAAAGGATTAGGACAAGTATTGTTCGTCATTTCATGCCAAGATTTTTCTTCCAGAAATTTCACATCTCGACTTACGACGAACTTCCTAGTTATAAGATTAAACAATATGTATGATTTAGATTGATCAATATACCCTACAAAAATATACTTTTCGCTCCTATCATCAAAATTTTTTCTTAATTTTTCTGAAACATGAGCGAAAACAATCCAACCAAATACACGAAAATGTGAAGCAGTTACCTTTTGTCCACTCCATGCTTCTTTGCGTACAAAACACTCATTAGATGTTTTAAAATATATATATATATATATATATATGACATGAAAAAAGAAACTCTTCCCATGGCAGCGAAACTTACTTTAAGAACCCGGTTCTGCACAAACCTGATCTCACAATGAAACACTTGCAATCAGAAGGCAGCAGCGGCAAACCTTTTTGGCGGCCCTTTCTCTCGGGCAAAGGAACAGAGCCACGCCACAGCAACCCTCAACCCTCGATCTCTACGCAGCGGCGGCTAATTATCGCTTTGGGGCCTGCGAACGAGCAACAGGAGGCGGAAATGTACGGTATCTGCAAGGCAGCGTCTGCCGGAGGAACGAATCTGGAACCAGATCCTTTCGGAGTTTAAAAGGCCGGTCCCCGCACAGGTGCAGTTTGGCATTCAAAGGGATTGCTTGCTGCTTTCTGAAGACATATTCAAGAAAGCAATTAAAGATAACTATGATGGGAAAGGTTTGAATTCAATCCTCAGCAGGCGGCGGAACTCCTTCTATCCGGTGGCTCCGATACCATATTGCCAACATGCTTCAGCCTTCAGGTGACCATAACGATTATAAAAAAACGCCCATTGATACTATCCTTGCTACGGCTTGAACAAAACGCAGGCAGCTTATATTATGCTAGAGAACAAACCCAGAAAAACTGCTGTGTATGTGGAAGTTTTGTTCAACTTACCGAACCATGCTCCTCCTCCAACCATTTCCCGCTTTGTATACAAATACACCTGCGATCCCTCCCAGAATCGTTCTGTCTAGTATCGAGTCTGATGATTTGCAGAACAGCTCGGTCTCTTTTCATGGATTGGTATTGGTGTGCTGCAGCCTGCTTGTATGTTTTCACTTTTGAAATCATTTGATGTTGTAGATTTTTCTTATTAATTGAAGGTTTATTTTTTACCATCATTTCTTGTTGCTGCGCCTCTTGCTTTTGTTAATTTAACTTTCCTTTGGCATCACTTGGTGTTCTTGTTTGTTTCGCTGTCTTGTTGCAGATTGCAATGCAGCTTGTGAAACAAGATGCGCAAAAGCATCCCGCCATAAAATGTGTTTGAGGGCTTGCGGTACATGCTGTGCGAGGTGCAATTGTGTTCCTCCTGGTACATCTGGAAACGAGGATACATGCCCATGCTATGCCAAAATGAGAACGCATGGCGGCAGACTTAAGTGTCCTTGAATATAATGTATACACTACACATTAGTGTATATCCTCTATAATTATACTTATAGTGTTGTCACGTTTTGGTAAATAATTGCGGTTAAAAGTGTGGTGCATATAATCTATATGCTACACATTACTGTATTTGCTCTATAAATACACTTATAGCGCTGCCAAATTTTTGGTAAATAATGGCTGTTAAAAGCCTTGGCTGCTGGATGCATATTCAGTGAATACAGTATAATTATACGGTATCTCTTATAGCTGTTAGTAACTTACGGATATGTGGTCCATATACTGGAGCCTTGGCCGGTAAATGCGTATTCTGTTTGGACAAAGTATTCTATACTTGTGTGAGTTGGTACTTTAATTGTTGTTACTGCTCCTTTGAACATAGCAGTTAAAAGAAGGTTGTAATTTAGTTATTATATGTTGAATAAATATAATAAGGCTATAGTTTACCAGTGATATGGAGTTTCTAACGGAGTTTTTTGTAAAGTTATAGTTTATCTTTTAAATGGAGTTTTTATTGGAGTTTTTTTAAAGTTGAATTGGTGAACATTTAACAGGGATTTAATTGAAACATATAAATTGTTATTTGTAACTGTTCTTACTACTAAGTAGCAGTTAGAAAAGGTTGTAGTTTATTGTTACATGCTATGTAATTTTTTTGGGTCTTTTAGTTGAATTCGCCAAAATTTAATAAGGATTCATTTTGAATCACTTCTTTTAGTAATGAATTCTCCATAATAGGGATGTGTCATTGAGAATATATATATATATATATATATATATATATATATATATATATATATATTATTTAATCTAATTTTAATTAAAAAAATGTAACTTATAATAATTACACATCACTATAAAAAACAACACCATCACATAAGCAATGTTTGTGTAGTTTTCAATAAAGGAAAAAGGGTTAAGGAAAAGTTTAAAAAAAATAAACACTAAATAATAAAACTATGCATAACTATTTTGATAATTTTTTAATAAAATCATTTAAAAATATATGACAAAGTAAAATAAAAACCAAATAAATAATAAAATTTTACAAAATCAAAAATTGTAAATAGATTTTATAATTTTTTTAAAATATAAATGATAATAAATAAAAAAGAAAATAATAAAACTACAAAATGATAATTTAATTTATAGATAAATCTAAAAAAATCGAAAATAACTAAAAATAAAAAATAAATAAATTAAAGTATTACACATAGTTAGAAAAGGAAAATGTTAATTCATATTTTAAAAACTTTAAAGATTAATTCTTATTTTATTGTTAATATTAGAATGTTATCATTTCAATTTTAAGTTATAAAAGAATATTAAATACAATAAATCTGATCAACTTAGAAATATCGCATATTATATTAAATATATAATAACAGTATACCTATTATATTACACACAAAAAGAAGTATAAACTGTAAATTTTATTTTTTTGAGATTTTATTATTTTATAAATTTATGATAGGAATAAATACAAATGGTAAGTGTATTATTTTATTTTATTTTTATTTTGTATTTTCTTAAGATTAAATTTATTTTTATAAAAATATAATCTTATTTTTTTTAATTTTCAAAATTTATTTATTTTTTTAAATGATTTTATTTTCATAAAATATCTTATTATTAATTTTTATAAAAATATATATTTTTACTAATTTTAGATGTCAAAGTTTTATAGCTTTGAAAATCAATCATAAAAATATTACATACGGAAAATGTCTATATTTTGAATTGTGATTAGTATTATAATTATTTTTTTGGTGAGACTTATCTTTTTGTGATAGTATCAACATTTAAAATGCAAAAAGTGTAGAGTTGATGTTGGAAATACCAAAGAGGGGTGAATCTGTATTTCTTTTTAATTGGTATATTTTTTATTTTAAAGAGCACTAATTAGCACTAGCATACATCAACAACACCATTCAACGATGTACAATAACAAAACAGTAAACACAATACTTTTTTAGGTGGAAACCCTTTGAGGAGAAAAACCACCAAAGGCTTATAAATATTTGTCTTTAATAATTTACATCAATGGAAAGCTCCAAGTTCCAAATTTTACGGCTCTCCACCTAAAAGGATGCTCCAACACTCTGTTCACCAACTCCAATTGGAAGGATCCTCGAACAACTAGTTTGCAAGCTCCAACCTGAAGGATGCTCTCACACCTTATTTACTAGCTCCAACTAGAAGGACACACACCCTGGGTAGGCTCCAACCTTCCTAAGACCACCTTGTCACCCTGAAGTGTTCTCAAGATCCAACCTGAATGAGACTCCACTCTCCTACCTTGCACCACACTATCACTATGTTCTACAAGCTTCTACTTGGCCTAAAGGCTCCAACCTTCAACTCACCACAACAAAACATGTTTCAAATGTTTAGATTGGATCCACCGGTGCTAGAAACAATACAAAATAAAACTTTGATTAATAATATGATCTTCTCTTGCTCAAAACATTAAAACCTAACTCATAAAATTAAATTAGCCTCTTCTCCCATCATCAACATTTAGCCATATCATCCCTATCCAATAGCAATTGAAAACCCTCACACATATCATCTTTGACTGTCAAAACACTAGCAACATATAAGCATCATCCTCATCCAACCAAACCTTTTCTTTCATAATCTGGTACTATCTCTCAAGTGAAAACCCAATGCTCTCATTAATACATAAAAAAATAACCATGCTCAATGTGTCTATGTCAACCTTGGAAAAAATAATTATCATATAACTGAAAACTCTTCAATGCTTCTATTTTGTCTCTACACCATCCACCGTTTTTTGATCCAACACAAACTCCATCATTCATCCATCACATACTTCCATTAAGGTACAAGCACAATAATACACTACGAATCATATCATTGTAAACATCTAGTAGCCCCACTTAATTAAAAATCCTAACGATGCTTCCAACAATATGTTTGAGGAAATAAGTTTGATTTGACCTTTCTTCAAAATCCAAACTTCACATCTGTTGCTTCAAAACTTGAACGTGTCATCACTAAACTAAACATGAACGATTGTAGTCCATATATGTTACTTCAGAATTTTGAAGGTTTCAGATAGTGACTTGATATTCATGTCCCAGTAACTTTCTACTCACAAACACAACCCAAATGGAAGGCATCAAAAGGTATTGGTACAAAATAGAGTATACTTTCAAATCATTGTAAGGTTACTCCTCAAACTTGAGCATGTGTCTGTCTTCCAGAACAATAATGAGTTACCCGCATATATAGATGCTCAGGTTGATGTGAGTTGAATTTCTACCCCCATTATACTCTTCCATGAGGTCAAAATTAATCCATATAACATCCAATGATTCCAAAATGAGGATGTTACTCTACCTTCTTTGTTCAAGATTTTAGTTTTTGTTTCATGGTGCACACCGGACATTGTTAAATTTCTTTGCCATACTTTTTGGCCTTGTATTCATCCCATCACCACTTAATTCATGACAAAGAATCATAAGCATGAACATAGTGACAAACCTAGATCACGACTCTATGCTACCACACAATATATATATATATATATATATATATATATATATATATATATATATATATATATATATATATATATATATATATATATATATATATATATATATCTTTCAAAATCATTCACTAAACTAGTCTCTCACATTGTGACCCTCATCCATGTTTGATCTGGACAGATTATTTTATGCTAAAGAAAACTGAACTTGTCAACACCATAACTGCAATAGAACTCAACCTTCACTATCTAATTTATTTTTCTACAAATCAAGCCAATATATCGAGATCGCGACTCGAACCATAAAAGGATATCAATTATTTTGGTAGGTCATCTATTAATGGAGCCATTTTATCACTCTTAGAACCTTAGTTGCATTCCATCGATCCTATGCAATATTGCAACCAAAATTATGCCTCCGCCAAACAGATCTTCCTCGGGAAGGGGGCTAAAATTGTTAAATTGGAATATTTATGTGATTCTTGTATATTTTATTAAACTATAGGTTTACATATATCATTCTCTGAAATAGTTATAACTCATGACTGAAAAATAAATAAACTAAACCGCTTAAGTGATAAACTACCTAATTGTTGCCTAATTGTACAATATCCCATAGGATTACAAAATCCCCCCCCTTAATTTGAAGGGACATCTGACATACCAAGTAAGGATAAACAAAATTCAAAATTTTCACGCCCCAATGCTTTGGTAAAAATATCTACAATTTGTTCTGAAGTTGGACAATGTGTCAGATGAATTGTTTTTGCCTCTACATGATGTCGAATCAAATGATACTTGGTGTTGATATGTTAGTTTTGATCATGAAACTTTGGATTCCTGGCTAACTGAATCACTGAAGAGTTTTCAACAAATAAAGGAGTTGAAGCTTTTTGTTTCCCCTGCAAATCTTCGAGTATTTTCTGAAGCCAAATAATTTTCTTAGTGGCTTGAGCTATTGCAACATAATCAGCTTTGGTGGTAGAATCAGTAGGAACAGATTTCTTGCACGATCTCCAACTAATGATTGTTGATGAAAGGTTCATCAAATAACGAGAAGTTGAGACTCCATTTTCTTTATCTCCATCAAAATTAGAATCTAAATATCGAGCAAGATGGAAGTCTAAAACTTTGGAATATTTGATGTCGTAAGTTTGAGTTCATTTTAAATATTTCAAAACTCTTTTTGCTGCTACCCAATGACCCTCACAATGATGATGCATAAACCTAGAAAGTATTATGATAGCAAAGGTTATATCAAGAAGAATAATATAAAAATAAATCAAACTTTGAACAAGTTTCATATACTTTGTTAGATGTTCAAATGGTTTTCCTTCTTCGGAAGTGAGTTTCAAATTCTGCTCCATTGGTGCACCAACATGATTGCAATCTGTCATACTATATTTCCTCAATAACTTACCAACATATTTCTTCTAAGAGATGAAAATATGTTGTGGTTTTTTATCAACTTCAATTCGAAGATAATAATGAAGTAAACTTAAATTTTTCATATCAAAAACCTTTTTCAATTCCTTCATTATAGATGATATATATTCATCATTGTTTCATGTGATCATCAAATCATCAACATATACAACTAGATATACAACTGATCTTCCAAAATTCTTAACCAAAAAAGTTGCATCATCTAGGTCAAAATGTTTATAGTTTAACTTAAGAATATGTTATGTTAGCTTCTCATACAATGCTCATTCTGCTTGTTTAAAGCCATACAAAGACTTCATTAGTTTGCAAAACTTTTGTTTTTTTCCCTTTAACAGAAAAACCTTATGTCTGAAACATGTAAACATCTTCCTTCAAATCTCCATTTAAAAAGGTAGTTTTGACATCCATATGATGAATTTTCCATTCTTTTTGAGCTGCAATAACAAACAAATATCTAATAGTGCCCCATTTATCTATAGGAGAAAAAATTTATGTATAGTCGATACCCTCTTTCTGTGCATATCCCTTCGCTACAAGTCTTTCTTTGTGATTTTCTATTGAACTATCAACTTTATACTTAGTTTTATAAATTCATTTGCAACCAATAGGTTTGATGCCAGCAGGAGGATCCACCTGCCCCCATGTAACATTTTTTATGAGAGAATCATATTCCTTTTGCATTAAATCTTTCCACTGATCATAACTAGCAACTTCTTCAACGCAAGTAGGTTTGCAATGCACAAAAATATTAAATTCACAATGAGAATAGTTACATGAGGAACTTCCAGACTTAAACTCATCATATTTATTTGGATATGTTTGAATACAAGTTAACCTTCGTAAAGGTTGTGTAGGAAGTTGTTCATGAAGTTTCTCATCTTCTTCGTATGTCTCAGTTCTTGCCATTTATGTCATTGTTTCTATAGAAACACTTGCATCACCCAATTTCTCATCATCAATCAATTTCTCATCATTGAGAGAAGGAAACTCCATATACTGATCTAATATATGAATCCCCCCTTTAAGATGGGGAAGTATATTATCTGATTCATAATAAAATTTTGAGGCACAAAATTTTCTATCTGATTAAGTTGTTTATCAATAGCGAGGGAATCTTTATGAGTTTTAAGAAAATTACATCTCTTGACAAAATAAACTTTTTGTTCTCTGCATCATACAATCGATATGCCTTAGAAGTCATGTAATACCCTAAAAATATACATTTTATGCTTCATTCACACAGCTTATTCCTCTGATGTTTAGGAATCAAAGCATAACATTGAGAACTGAAAATTAAGAAATGTTTAACAGCAGGAACACGAATATAGCACATTTCATATGTATTTCTATTGTTAATTACAGGGGAAAGGCATTGATTTCTAATGTATGCCACACTAGCATGGCTTCTCCCCAAAACATCAATTTTAAGTTTAAAAAAAATCATTGACCTTAGCAAATTAAGCAATGTTTTGTTCATTCGTTAGCAACACCGTTTTGTTGTAGATTATATGGTCTTGTGGTTTGGTGTTTGATGCCATTCTCTTGCAAATATGTTTCAAAATGATGTGAAGTATATTCTCCTCATTTGTATGTTCGTATAGTACCAATAGTAAGTTGTATTTCATTTGTTATAAAGAGATGAAATTTCTTAAACACATAAAAAAATTTTGATTTTTCTTTAAGCAGATAAACCCAACACATCCTCGAATACTCATTAATAAAGGTGAGTATGTATTTATTTCCATTTGCAATTGGTGCAAGCATTGGACCACATAAATCTGAGTGTATGAGGCTTAATTTACTTGTAGCTCTAGACTTATAATTCTGAAAAAACTGTTTGTGATGCTTACCAAATATACAAGCATTACACGGGGTCAATTTTCTGGGAACTGTTGGAAGTCCCTTAATTCCCTATCGTTTCATAATTTTAGTACTTTCATAATAAACATGACCAAAGCGTGCATGCCATAATAAAGAAGATGATAGAATATCATTTTGTTGAACCAAATAAGTTGTGGTCAATGCAATAGACGACATACCATGCAACTTCAACAATTTAACTTCTTCCACACCAATCAGTACAATATTATTGTCAGCTTCTCTTCTTATTTCTACTTTACCATCAAATATGTGAATGGAATGTCTCTAGTGTCTTATTTGTATAAGAGATAAAAAATTCTTTTGGAACTGAGGAATGTAAAGAACATCATTCAAAGTATAATTTGAAATTATAGGAATTTATAACTGAATCGAACCAATACCTGATGTTTTTATTTGTGACTTATCATCAAAATACACAATTCCATCAATATTATCATTGAATTGATAAAAAAAAATTCTTCTAAAGGTCATACGACAAGTTGCACCTGTGTCTAGAACCCAACTGTCGCACCATGAAGAAAAAGAAGTACTTAAAACATCTTCCACGTGAAAACTACAATGAGCAACAACATAATGTGCATTCTCCGAAGATTGTCCTTTATCTGGAATTATATGCTCTTTCTTTTCAAACAATTGTTCTTTTCTTTCATTAATTTTTTCCGAGGGAATTTTACAATTTGTAGCAGTATGTACAAGTTAACCACATCTAAAATATTTTATAGTGGGTTTATTATAAAAAATTATTTGTTTTCCATTTTTCTGTCTATCTCCCTGAATATTTATGCCCCCCTACCTCGACCTATATTACCCTTAGTATTTCTAATAGTTTCTTCTTGAATTTTTTGGTATTTTTGAGCAAGACATAGGGTTTTGGTATTAAAACTATGTGATGCTTCTTTCTTGCCAAAAGCCTTCTCTTTTTTTTTCAATTTTCCCTACTAAGTTGTCAAAATATAAATATTTTAATTTCCCACTATCTTGGAGAGATTCCAAGTAGTGTGAATAACTAGGGTAAATATATTTTATAAAGGCAATAAGCTGCAAATCAACTTTAACTCTAGTGGATTCAATTTCATGATTGATGGCTTTAATTTTAGAGGCAAGTTTTAGAGGATTATTATTGCTCATTCAAGATTAAATAACTTCAACAATCACTAAATTATCTCCAATTCATAATGTGAATCATAAAGATATTTTAATATTTTTACGACATCATAAGTTGTTTTACACTGAACAATGTATTTGCAAATCTCTTCTAAGACAGAAGTGGAGATTAACGCATAAGCCTTCGTATACTTACTTTGCCAGATTGCTAGTTGTTTCCACTCATGAGGCTTCTCTAATGCATTCCCTCCTTCTCCTTCATGGACTCCATCCCATAAATCATTAAAGATAAGAGTATTTTTAACTTTCCCAAACAATTCCTGGTAATTTTATTTTCCAGAAATGACCACTCTAATTAAAGATACTTGGGAGTTCATTTAAAAAAAAATGTTTTAAATCACTAGCACCCTTAAAATAAACTTATGTTTTAATCACTTCTAAACACAAATTCCTCTTATAAATACTTCATTCTTAAAAAATACTCTGTTTAATCTTGTAGATTCACTAGAGTTTAAGGTACAAATTTCTCATTTTTTTCTTAAAAAAAAACTATGTTTCAACCACTATCACTAGCATAGAAAAAAAGAAAGAAAGAAAAAAATTGTTTTTAAATTTACAGATTCAGAAATTGGCACTTTTTTCGCTCGAGAGACAAAGCTTTCCAAAACAAAACTGAGTTAAACTTACATATTTCTCTGGTCCAAAAATCTGATTTCAAAAAAAAACTCGCAGATTCGTGACAGGAACAGAATTGAGGGTTTTTGTCAATCAAATGCTACAAACGCAGTAGAGGAAAATTATGGAAGTCTTTAGATCTCCAAAATAGAAAATTTCTCCCGAGTTCTCGCTGTCAAATGCAGAGAAAAAAAGTTGCCTCTCAAATAGAAAAATCGCTCCTGGGGTTCATGCTCTCAAACGTAGAGGAAACTGCTGGCAGGGTTGGGAGTCTCCACAAAACCTAGTTGGTTGCCTCACATGGTTCAATGCTTCACTTGTGATTACTTTCGTTGGAGATTACATTGGAATTTCGCGTTGTTGCCTCACGTCGTGCCTTCCATCCTTGCTCTGATACATTGTTAAATTGGAATATCGATGCGATTATTGTAGATTTTATTAAACTACAGCTTTACATATATCCTTCTCTAAAACAATTATAACTCATAAGTGAAAAATAACTAAAATAAACTGCTAAACTGCTTAATTGATAAACTTCCTAACTTCTACCTAACTGTACAATATCCCGTAGGATTACAACAAAAATATCCAATGAAATGGCATGACAAGAAAAATATCAAAAACCCTGTTCAAAACATCGACCACCTTAAGATATTCATGAGTTCCCATGACCGCAGATGATTTCAGAGCTTGATATGCATTGTATACTTGCATTATGACAGATATGAGTGTGTTTATATATATTTTGAAGAGGAGCTGACTAACACAAGTTGGAGGGGATAATTGAAATTTGAATTTTGTATTTGGAGCCAAAAACCCCATGTTTAATTTGGTCCAACTTGCATTTTGATTTTATTTGGAGCGAAATTTTCCCTTTAATTTTAGGAGTATTTTGAATTTGGAAATAAAAACGTATTTTTACATTAACAATTACATTTACAGATTCATTAAAACATTGTTCTCGTCTTGATGAAGTGTGCCATAATCTATCCAATAATATATTATCACATCATTTCCCGTGGGGGACTTTGATAACAATATGGGGACACCATCTTTGACTAGGCATATTTCCCAAACCAAGAGGAATCCCATAATGATCCATATACCGTTGGAATTGGTGCGTGTAGTACTTTGTAATGATGATGTATTTGATCCCAAAATATGTGTTCTTAATTATCATTTTATTCAACAAAAGCAAGGCTTTTATAGTTTTCGTTTGTCTTTGTCTCCTGGAGCTTCCAATCAATGAAATCTAGACAAATATTAAGAGCATTCAAGAACTGGTATTGGAATCAATGGAAGCACCATTCAATAATCTCTTGCTTTTTCATTTATGGTAGTACACACTCATCCCATGATCACTACTCCTTCTGACTTCATGTGTCTGATCTTCTTTTCCTAATTTTTCTCTCCCTTTGAAATGAATGGAAAAGGGTTACTCCCCCTAATGAAATATATTCCTCTCACTTCCTATAAAATGTCTTTATTATTTTGATTGCTTCTCTCCCCCTGACATGTTATGCTCCTTATGGCTTGCCACAGCTAATTTTATTTATTAAGACAAGAAGTCCCTCGTGATTTATTTTTCAAAGCCAATACTTTGGTGAGCACAAAGTTAACCAATATTCCTACCATTTTGATCATAGCTCTGATGAATTCTCCACATCTCCCATATGTCAACTTGCCAAGGGATACATCTTCAAAAGTGAAACTACTGCTACAGAGACTCAACATTTTCATAGTTCACGGGGAGTCAATAGGATGGATTCTTCATAATCATGTTTGACGATGTCTCTTCAGCTAAATTATCATGAACCTTGATATCTTGCATTGTAGATTCATTATGACCTTTTGATTTTACAAAACCTGAAAGCATGACTCCATACATTTTTTCATTCACTTGATATTTTTGCTTTCGTTTTATTCTTCGGAACTTCATGTACTTGGTGTTAGGGTTGTCTTTCATGGAAGATTTCCATCTTGTACCCGCAATCACGAGCTATATGCATATAGTTATGGAATTTTTAACATTCAATTATGGGCCTTGATGATGGAGAAAATGACATCGACATTTAGTTGGCAAAGTCATTGCAAAATCTATCTTGTGATATTGTAAGCTTGCCTCTAGGGTTTTGGTAATGTCTTTAATAATCATCTTTGTCGCACATTTTGTAGTCATTGACCATATGTATGAAGTAGAACATGAGAAACAAAACCATTAAAGATGCTAGGGTACCTAGATGATCTTCTATAGGAATTCATTCTTGGAGGAGTTACAACCTTTTGTTGATCCTTGTCTTTAGCATTACTTTTTGAAGCCACAAGCATATTTTTTCCTTCATTTTGATTTGGCCTCTGAGGGACCCTACTATCATCCTTCTCATTAGTCTTGCTCTGTAGTGATTTGGAGCTTATGCCTTCGTTGCATGGAAATTTACCTACTTCTTTTTTCCTTCATCTTTAACAAAGCCATTTCTAAATCCAATTAAAATATTAACCTTCAACCTTATATTACTAATAACTAAATATGAAATTTATTTCTATTGATTGATTTTTTTGCATCATAAAGATATCATTAACCTGTTGAAAGATATTAATATGTCATATTTATTTCAATGCGAAGAACAACATGGTTTTCAATATCTATTATAATAAGCCTTTGAACTTCCATATTCTTAATTACATCTTTCAAAATAATTAAAAGATTTAATAGTCTTGCAAATGTTTTAGTCAAAAATGTTTTAAATAACATCTACTACCTATAATGTTAATCTTCATAAGTAAAATTGATATTAATATTTAATATCAAAATAAATTTAATCATATTGAAGTTTTCTAATTACACATATTAAGTACACATATTTACTACTTTTTCAACAATTGTTAATAACATTTATATTAGCCATATTAACAATCTTAATATCCACTTTAACAACCTAATCTTTCACTGCCATCAATTTTACCTCAATCCCTTTAACACATCCTAATTATAAACCAATATTAAATGAGATCATTTCCCAAATATCTTTAATCCTATATTAGAACCTCACCAATATAATACCTGCATATTGACTTTTATATAGATTATGTCACTCTCGAACCACAAACAAGCATACTTTCTTTGATCCATTCTCATGTAAAGTGCTATTTCTAGTTAGAACAATCTGCAATCTTCTATCCCCACGTAATTTTGAATGCATTTTATTCCCGTTGAAAGTCGGAAAACACGTAATTACGATGTGGATGTGGGTCGCACCATGCTTCACAAACAAGGTACCGCCAATAACGACTAGCATTTGATGTTTAGGTTGGGACCACTGTAGATATCAAGTCGGCATTGACACAGGTGACGTATGTGTAATTGCACTGCGAGTTGGCTACAGACACAGTAGAATAATCTCAATAATAGTTAAATATTTAGAATAATAGTTAGTAGAATAATCTCAATAATAGTTAAATATTTAGAATAATAGTTATTTTAGATATTTAGAGTATTTTAGTTAAATATTTAGAATAATAGTTATTTTAGATATTTAGAGTATTTCAATTGTATTTTTTATAATAAAAGTAAATTAAACATTATTAAAAATTGTGAGAAAATCTTTCACTAAAAATCACATTACCAAAATATCTAAATTATTCTTTAAATTTTCTATTCTACCCTATTATATTATCATCAAACACTTTAACACGTCACGTCACGTCACGTTTGACCGTACATACAATGAACGGCCTTCATAATTATGAAAATTAGCTGGCAACAGCTAACCACGGATCAGCTAACAGTCAAAATTGACTTTCGATGATTGTGACCTGTGAAATGTCAAATTTCATGTTAAAGTTATTGTAGCACATATTATATATATATATATATATATATATATATATATATATATATATATATATATTTTTTTTTTTAAATAATAGCAAATTTTAAAGTTAAAATAATTTTTAGAATCTATGCTTCTGTGATCCATATAAAATTGTAAAATCTCTTTCGGTAATAATCACATATAATGGAACGTTGTCGACGCGTTTCGAACCAATTAGTGTGGTTCATCATCAGGACTAGGTGAGAGATCAGATCAAATCAATAAGCTTAAATAGATGTAGAGATGTTTAAACTAGCCGTGGCTAGTTTGACTTTTTAATAATTTAAAATGTTTTTAATAAGTAACGGCTAGTTCCTCCTACTATTAAACCAATTAATAAATTTATTTGTTTAGTTAATAAATTATTAAACTTATTAGTTTTAATTATTTAGTAAACTTATTAGTTATAAATTTTTTAAATTAAAGTGAGAGGTTAAAAAATAAGAAAAGAAAAATAAATAAATAAATAAATAAATAAAAATAAAAAATATAAATAAATAAATATAAATATAAATATAAAATAAAAATAAATAAAAATAAAAATAATAAAATGTAAATGTAAATAAAATATAAATATAAAAATGAATATAGCAAAATAAAAATAAAATAATAAGAGAATAAAATAAAAATAAAAAGAGAAAAATAAATAAATAAAATAAAATATCAAACTTTCAAAAAATAAACTAAATAAATAAAAAATAAAATAAAATAAAAAATAAATAAAAATAACTAGATAAATAAATAAATCAAATCAAATCAAATCAAAATCAAATCAAATAAAAATAAAATAAAAATAAAAATATATAATATATAATAAAAGAAAAAATAAAAATAAAATAAATAAATAAACAAATGCAAATAATTAAAAAAATAAATACAAAAATAAAATAAAAAATAATAATACAAAAAAATAAAATAAAAAATAAAAATAAAAAAAATCAAGGACATAAGGCAGGTATCCAACACCTGCTAATGTTCCAACCATCATCTCTATTGAGATTAAGGGGTCTTTTTTCGATTACTAAGGCCTCTCTTAACTTATGATGATGGAAATGGTCAATCTTAGCAATGACCTTCGCCTCTTCAATGCAAATATGATGGTTAGTCTTTTCTGCATGTTCAGCTAGGGAAGACGAGCGGGATCTTCCATGCTTAATGTCAGCAGCATGTTCAGAAATTCTTTGATTTATAGAACGACCAGTTTCGCCAATGTAAGGCATCCCACAGGAACAAGGAATGATGTAGACACCTTTCCCATCCCTAGGGTCAATCGGGTCTTTAACTGATTTGAGAGAGCTGCGAATCGTGTTAAAGGGCTTGAAAAACGAAGACACCCTATGCTTCCTAAGGACCCTTGCAATTTTATCAGTGGTTCCTTGAATGAATGGAAGACCTACATTGCGGGACCATTGACTAGGGTCTTTATTCTTTTTAGATAGAGGACCTTTTGCTACTTTAAGAAAAGCTTGAAGGCCTTGCGATCTACTATAACCATTTCTAAGAAAGACACTTAACAGATGAGACTTTTCCCCTTCAAGGTGAGACTCATCAGAGATCCTCAACGCCCTTCTGGCCAAGGTGTTTAGGACACCCAATTTTTATCATACATATTTATTTTAAGATATATATATCAACTAAAATTTAAAATATTCTTTTAATATATAAATATAAATTTATATAATTTAAATTTGTATGATAATGCTTTATAAATATAAATTTATATGGTATAAATAAAAAATTTCTCTTTAAAAAAATATATTATCAACATAAATACTTATGTAAATCTCCAAATTATATATAATATTTAATTTTTCTATATTATTAAATTATTATATTTATATTAAAATTGTCTATAAATATATAAATTTATATAATATAATTGTGTATGATATAAAATAAAAATTAATTTTTTAATTTTTTAAAATATTACACTTTTATTGTTATTGTTTATTAATAAATAAATTTAATTTAATTATGTATGATATAAATCTAGAAGAGTTTTATAACGTATAATATTAAAATTAAAAGCAATACACCATATCATATTCTCTTTATAGAGGTGGGGTTTTCCCTATCGAGAGCCTAGCTATGACTAGGCAAGACCATAGACTTCCTATGCTAGCTTTGAATTCCAGCCAAAACCACCTAAAGCTTAAACAAGGTTGGTATAAACCATTGCGAGATCGACGAGAATGTTTCATTGCAAAACATCAATAATGTTAAAAAAAAATGTTACTTCTAAGTTCAAAGAAAAAATGTGGTGTGAAAAAGATCTAGTAGCTAAAATAAAATTAAGGTATTATAAGGAGGTCATCAACCCCACCTTAGAAGATCAAAAATATCTCTATGTTTTAACTAGCTTAGAGAAGAAAATTAATATAGCCAAGCTTAGAAGAAAATTAATATACCCAAGATTAGAACGAACTCTCATGAGCTCCATAGTGAAACAGGTCGTTGGACAGTTCCTAATACACCATGGATGGAAAGGATCTACCATATCTGTGAGAATATGAACATCGAGGATGAAAATCACTTCCTCTTAGAGTGCCCAACTTACAACCACATTAGAGCTCAATTTCATTTTATTTGTTGCAATACTGACTTTCCTAGCCTTTTAAAATGTCAAAAGTATAGTGAGCTCAGGAGGCTTCTTTTCAAGTTTTTTGAGCATAAAAATAAAATCTTAAATCAAATTAAATAACTCTTTTCTTTAAGTCCTATAAACCAAAAATTAATTTGAGTGAACCTTAACTATCATCATTATCATCATCAAATAAAAACATAATATATAAAAATTGTTAAAAATAACTTTAAACAAATATAAATACAAATTATTATTAAAAAAACAATATTTTATATAAATTAAAACACTACTCTTAATGTCCACTCAAAGAGAACTTTACTTATATACATCTTTCCTTCATTGTCAAGTTTGACATAAGAAACACTATTTAACTAATACACGCAACTAATTTTTTTCTTTTAAAACAATTACCTTTTGACCTTTCAATTTTTATTGCTTTTTTTATTTTTTATTACAAACCTTTTTAAATTTCTTTATTTTATAATAAACTTAAACGAATTTCAACAAGATTTTAAGCATTCTTCTTTTACTGGTTAATATTTATCTAGCTTGGAATTTGCTAACTTCATCAAATAAATTTTCCATGAAAACCAACTTCAACTTTACTCAATTTTTTTCACTTAGCTTGTGACTAGTCATAATAAACTTAAACGAATTTCAGCAAGATTTTAAACATTCTTCTTTTACTTGTTGATATTTAGCTTGGAATTTGCTAACTTCATCAAATAAATTTTCCATGAAAGCGAACTTCAACTTTACTCAATTTTTTTCACAAACTGTGTGACTTAGTTTGTGACAAGTCAAATAAAAAAAGCCCGCATTATTGATTTCTATTTTTGGGTGCTACTTGACTTGGAATTTGGCAAGACAACATCGACGTCAAACTTGTCACTCTAACTAATGCAATTTAAAATGGAGTTGTCACCACTATCCTATATTTTCAACACATACCCAAAAAAAAACCACTATACTTAAGGATATTAGTATTTTTAATAAATTACATAAGGCATTTATAATATTGTGAATTATAATATTATGAATTAGTTTCAATACATATATCTTTATTTCTATTAATTAAGCCCTTTTATAGCGTTCTGGTTTATCTTTAACTTTATACTACAACAATTTCACAATAATATTATCATTGGTTTACTATGCTTTATATCATGATGGTTTTAGTGAATAATCCATGAGTACATATATTAAATCGGATTCGAATTCTATGATTTAAGCTTTATTTATGAAACCTATTCGTTTCGATGGTCCGACCCCTCTAGATTGCTTGGCAGCTGTCATCCACTGTGATTGTTGGTAACTGTGTTGAGCGTCGATATGGTAAAACCTAGAATCGACGGTGGAGGTTGATGCGGGTGGGATCAGGGTAACTACCCGACCCCAATGCCGCACACAGGGCTCATTCATTTGTAGCTTCATCATGGCTTTGCTTTGCAAGTTGTTTTGCCCCTTCGAGCTCTTCCTCTAGCAGCTAAGGTGTTCAACCTTCGTCAATGGATGCGGAATCGATTGTGGTCCCGCTCAGTTTCGGTAACTATCTTTCGCACTGGTGTTTTGGGTTGAAATTGCAGTTCTGTTACGTTTGAATCCATAGTATAGTATTAGCTCAGTTCTAGAGGATGTCTTTTACCATTGCTCTAAAAGTATTCTTCTTGAATAGGAAAGTAATGCTCCCATATATTTTACTGTTTGTTTTTCACTTTGCACAACTTATAAAAAAGATTTCTTGTATAGTTGCATCTGCGAGGTATTTTAATCCCTTACATGCCTGGCTAAATCTTATTCAACATAATAACCCCGCTGTGGCCAAGGGTTTCTGGTTCTGCCAATATTTCATTTTCTCTTCCTTCGAAAAGTGCAAACTGTAAGCCTCCCAGTATGCCGAGAGCGGCAATTTTAGGTAATGGTTTCCTTTCCTCTTTAAACCCTTGTTAATGCAATGATTCTTATAAGAGTTTCTCTCATTATTTAAATTTACTCATAGTCTTTGTTTTTCTTTAATTTGTTTACAAGTTGATGCTGGGTACTACGGTCCTGGTGGAATGAGGCATCTTCCAAAGATCTGCATGGCATTTTCCATGGATGGCCAGATAAGTATAATCTCATTCTCAACATTCTTTTTATGTTTAAGTGAGCTTCTTGCGGGATTAATGAGGGTAGAACCCTTTGCATGTATAGGACTCCAGAATTCGACCTTCAATCCCCTTGCATAAATGTGCTTCATGCGCTCCTCCAAGTGTGATGGGTGTGGGCGTAGGCTGAACATTCAATAGTTTTAAAATGTTAATTGTTAGATATACATTACAACCATTTAATTCAGTTTATGGGGATGACTATGTAACATTTTACTGTTTTTCTCTGTATAAATCTTCTTTGATGTTATTAGCATACCCACATATTTAGTTTGAATAGTTTTTTATGAGTATCTCAGCGCTGGTAATGTCTATTATAATTTATTTTGTTAGCCACATGCTCAGCATTGTCACTTATGAAAGAAGTTTGCATTCTACTTATATTTTCTACGTTTGGTATAACATTTTAATCTCATGATAGCTTCTGAGTCTATCAGTCGACATTCAAGCTTCTGGGTTAATGTATTTTTCTAAAATTAATGTTGTTTTTTAGCTTCATAGTTTATACCCTTATTGGTGTAAGATGGTTCATTAAATACTTGTGGATTTAGTGGCTAGACGACCCTGATCGTTGCTATGTTTACCATAGAGCTTGGCTTCTAAACTTTTGAACCTTGTTGATTCTTTACAGCGAATCATGAGAATACAAAAGTACTTATTCAAGTTACAACATGCATAGGATTATTTTCTCTTGTTTGGTTCTTGATACTCTTCCTGTGTAGTTTACTTTGTTCGTTTATTTAATGCATTTGTTCAGTAATATATGAAAATCTCTACAGTGTATCAATGGTTTACTATACTAGAATAAGAAATTTTTATTCGTTGATTCTTCCCCACTACTTTTACTTTATATGAATTATGTATTCATAGAGTTTAGAGTTGCACTATTTTACAGTGTTTAGATATCAAGAATAACTATATTGTATTTTCTGTTTAGCCCTTGTCATGATATTTCTTCGCTACTTTATTTATTTCCAAATTTACTTCATACTTTCAAAATAAATAAATAACATTGTTATTTCTAGCTAATAGAGATAATATACAATTCCAATTACTGAATTTAAATACAATTTTCGTATCATCTCCTATAACTTAACCAATAAACTTATATACTTATCTACGTATTCATCCTTAACTGATGGCACCACTGAACCATGAGAGATATAAAATCATGTCATCTGCTCCCCATGTGCTCCGCATTAGAGTATAGGTAGCATATGTTTGTCAAAAGTTAGACCTCAAGACCTCTATCCAGCCTACACTCCCTTCGGGCTATAGAGCTCCGATGGAATATAACCAACTCTGGAAAACTCTTTTCTTTACAACATTATGTTGCAAACCCTATTCTTATTTCTTGAACAGAACCCCTTCCCATTCTAAGGATTTCCTTTTTATCATCTTGGGGAAGGCAACTGTCATAAAAACTACCTCTTCCTTTTTACTCTGGAATCTTGGAATTCTTTTACCATTCAGTTAATCAATTACTCAATGTAATTTTATTTATGAAATAGAATTCAAGTTTCTTTACTAACGAATAACCATATTTGTTAACCTCTTTTCACTAACAAATTCAAATTTATTTATAAAATTATTTTAGACGTAACATTAAAATAAAATGGGGTGTTACATCTTCCCTCGCTAGAGGCAAACACCATCCTCAGTGTTTACTTCATTCCAGAAAAAATTTCAGGATATGCTTCTCGTATAGGGTTTTCATCCACCCAAGTAGCCTTCTCCTAGCTAAAGTGCTTCCATTGAACTTTAACTTGGGGGATGACTCACCTCTGGAGCATTATTTCTCTCTGATTGAAAATACACTGAGGTTCTACCATAAATTCTCTGTTCGGTTCTACTTGAAAGAAACAAATTTATAATTAATTTAATTATGGATCCATCTTTTCCTAGGAGTCATAATGTAACATAAATTGCATGTACGCTTTGCCAGTGTATAAAATGCTTGGGGTCATGTATGTATCGTTTCGGCAATGACACATGAAACGCATTGTGAACCAATATGTGGCTAGGCAGTGCGATCTGATAAGCCACAAACCATATTCATTCCAAATTTGGAAAGGTCCACAGTACCTTGGAGCCAATTTTGCATAGGTATTCCACCTTAAAGTGTTGTTTTTGGGTTTAATTCTTACATAAATGTGGTCACCCACCTCAAATTCCCAAAAAATTATTTCTTGGTCAGCATATATCTTTTTCCTGTCTAGAGTTTCTTTTAAATTCCATCCGATTTTTCTTACCTCACGCTCCATTTCCTTTAGCATTTTCGACCCAAGCAACAGTTTGGTTTCTGGACTACTCCAGTTTATGGGGGTTCGACATTATATTTTGTACAATGCTTCAAAAGGACTCATCTTAAGAGATTCTTGGTATCCATATTTGTAAGTGAATTCAACCAGATCCAAATACTCTTCCCACTTTGTGGGTTTCTGCATCACATACATGCGTAGAATGTCTTCAAATATTTAATTCACCCTTTCATTTTTTCCATCCATTTGAGTATGATAAGTTTTACGAAACTAGATATGTGTTCCCAAACCAGTGAATAGTGCCTTCCAAAAAGGTGACGTGAACTTTACATATCGATCTGAGATGACGACTCTCAGTATGTCGTGTAGTCTAAATATTTCCCTCATGAAAATGTCAACAATATGTATGGTCTTGTAAGTTGATTGGACATGTATTAAATGAGCTACCTTGCTGAACCTATCCACCACTGCCATACTTGAATCATTGTGTCTCCTGCTTCTTGGTAGACTTGTGTTGAAATGAATCGATATGACTTCCCATTTCATTATGGTAAATGAATAGGCTGAAGCAATCTTGCTCGATGTTGGTGCTCCACCCTGACCTACTGACACTCCAAACATCTGGTCAGGTATTCAGCAATGTTTTTACACATTCCAAGCCAAAAATAGTCCTTCTAATTGATGTTAGCATATTTTTATATTCGGTATGTCCAACATAAGAACTTCGATGGTATTCATCTAAAATCTGCTCCTTCAAACTCACATGATTTTGTATACATATCTTCCCTTGAAATATAAAAATTTGTTTATCATTAATTCCATAATATGATTTCTTTCTTTGTTTTCTTGCCTCTCTTGCTTACTTCCATAGGAATTGATACTCAGGGTCTCTCTTTGTGTCCTCCATGATTTTCTCCTGGAACTTAAATTCTGCTTGATTAAAGTAAATTTCATAGATGCGATGTAGTTTCCTACTTAAAGCATTAACTACATGATTATCCTTACCTTTTACATGTTTAATTTAAAAATAAAATTCACTTAGGAACGCATACCATCTTGCTTGTTGAGCATTCAAATGAGATTGCTTAAAGTAGCTATTCAGACTACTATGGTCGGTTCTTAGTAGAAACCTTTTCCCCAATAAGTAATGTCTCCAAATTATAAGGGCATGTACTACCGTAGTGAAATCTAAATCATAGGTAGAGTATCATTGCTCATGGTCCTTTAGCTTCCTGGATTCATTCACTATGACCTTGCCAACTTCTGTCAATACCACTCCCACCCCTTCCTTACAAGAATTAGTGCAGACTTCAAATTCTCTACTTGGGTCCACCACTTCTAATACAGGGGCAATATTTATTATTTATTTTAATCGCTCAAAACTGGCTTGACACTTATTATTCCACTTAAATACCTTCCCCTTTCGTTACAAGGAGGTAATGGGAAAGGCTATCTTAGAGAAACCTTTAATGAATCACCAGTAGTAACCAGCTAAGCCCATGAAAGAAAATATGTTTGCAACATTTCTGGGAACTCTCCATTCCATAATATTTTTTATCTTTTCAGGGTCTACTAAGATCCCTTCAGCAGATATTGAATGGCATAAAATATTGGATCCGCTCTTTGTACAAATCACATTTGCTAAATTTGGCATAGAGCTGATGTTCCCACAACATTTTCAACACCAAGGATAAATGTTCTTTGTGTTCCTAAATATTTTTAGAATAGATAAGTATATCATCAACAAAGATTAAAACAAATTTATCCAAAAATGGGTTAAATATACCATGCATCAGGCTCATGGAAGTTGTTGGTACATTGGTTAATCCAAACGGTAACACCACAAATTCATAATGTCCATACCTAGTACGAAAAGTTGTTTTGGATATGTTCTCGTCCTTAATCCGTATCTCACGATACCCAGATCTCAGGTCAATCTTTGAAAATATTGTTTCTCCCTTTACCTAATAAAAAATATCGTCTATATGTGGCAATGGGTATTTTTTTTTTACAGTCAGCTTATTAACCTCTCAGTAATCCATGCACATCTGCATCGTAGTGTCTTTATTTTTAATGAACATCACTGGTGATCCCCAAGGGGATACACTTGGTCGAATATACACTTTGTCCAATAGTTCTTGCAGTTGCATTTTTAATTCTTTCAACTCGAGAACACTCATTCTATATGGTTCTCATGACACAGGCGTTGCTCCGAGTAGTAACTCTATAGTAAAATCAATATCTTGTTTTGGGGGTAATCTTGGAATATTTTCATGAAAGACGTCCATAAAATCCTGAACAACTGGGACATTTTCCAACATAAGGGTCTTGTCTTTGGAGTTAGTAAACCCCACCTGAATAACATAAATTTGACACCCTTTTCTAATGCATTTACCCAACTGGGATGCAGTGATGGGATGCAATTGAAGTGGTTTCTTAATTCCTTGTAATTCTTAACGAGTACCATCTTCTTCCTTCAAATGGATAATTTTCTCCTTGCAATCTACTAGTGACCAATGTGTTTCTAACGAGTCCATTCCCAAAAAAATGTCATAGGAGCATAAAGGTAGAATATTCAATTCAACTGTTATATGTTGTCTTCCTATTTCCAAGATACAATTCAAAATTTTTTCATTAACTCTTCTCTTTTCTTCAGTAGCCAATTGTACAAACCAAGGAATTTAAATCTCTCGCTTTGCAGTTTATAGTTTTTAACTACTTGGGGATTTAAATAACTTAAACTGGCACCAAGATCAACCAAAATGGAAACAGTTTGGGAATATAACTTACCTTCCAGTTCTATCATAGTTGGTTGGAAATCTGATTGCTAATCTTCTAGTGCAACATTGATCGTTGGTATGTTCCGTGCAACATCCCTTACTGTAGAATCCTCTTAAATATTGGATGTAGCTTCATTTCTTCCACGATGAGGGAAATTATTAAATTAATGTGCCTCACCACATCCCCAACATTGTAGCGGTGGTTTCTGGGACTGTCTATGGTCTGGCCTGCTGGATGCTTCAGTAGGTCGTTCATCAATTGACCATTTGGGATTTTGCTGGTTTTTCCCAAACTATCTATTTGTTGAGTTTCTCGTAGAAATTTTATAATTTCCTGGTCTGCTATTTTTAAAATTTGAAGTAACTTTCTGCCCTTTCTTTTGTGGCCAACTTTTTCCCACTTCACCTTTCCCCTTGAACTATTGATAGTGCATCCATGCTTTTCAAATCGCCTCATTCATAGTCTTTGGGTTCACAAATTTGATCCTATCCTTCATCTGAGTAGGCATGCTACTCGAGGATCACTATAATTTTTCTTTTTCATCTCTCAAATACGATATGTACCTTAACAAAGAGGTAAATTTATTGATGAACTCATCCATAGAGAGTTAACCCAACCATAAATCATGAAACTCTCGAGATTTTTCATCATAAAATCACTTTGTTAGATGTTTTACCTTAAAATACTTCTCAAACTCATCCCAAGTCACATTATGGTCTTCAATTCCCTGCACATTTTTCACCTCCTCCCACCATAATGTGGATTTTTCCTGTAATTGATAAATAGCCAAGCAGCCTTGAGCTTTCTATTATATTCATCAACTTGAAAATATTTGTTCATATTATTTATCCATGCTTCAGCCACCTCCTTCGCCTCTCCATCGAAGGTAGGAGGTTTAATTTTTTGGAATTCACCTTGTAACACCACTTTATGTTTCTTCATCTCCTGTTGTTCTGAAGCATTTCTAGACTCTGCTTCATTATAAATTATGTTTTTTTTACCTCGCTGGGTATGAATCCCTTCTGCATGGTCATTAACTTGATGTTGATGCTCACTACCTTTATGGGTGTATCTCCCCGGATAGGCTTTGCTTCCGGAAGATTCTGCTTATCTAAGATGATTTTATGAATCCTCTCTTATTCATGCATTAATCTTTCATTATCACTTCTTACTCAAGTCATCTTTATCTAGAGCTATTGTACTGTATCTAACAATATGTTTGTTTGACACTGTTTTTCCTCTAGTAACCTTGCTAGTTTGTCGGTACTGATCAACGCTCAATTTTACGAACATTTATGGATTAACTTCGAGATTAGGGAGGCGATGGGTTTTCCCTGTAGTTCTTGATATTTTATGACTAGATCCTCTCCTCATTGAATCTTATCAATAATTCCTTTCACTATGCAAGAAATTAACAAAAAGGAAAACACCCAAATTTATTCAGTTGGCCCAATCTAGCCCAGTATGCAAACCATGCTTTGATACCACTTGTCATAACTATCATATGTTTACCAGACATAAAAAAATTTAGTTACTATACTTTAGGATATTAGAAATTTTATTACATAAGGCAATTATACATTATTAATTCGTAGCTATAGATATATCCTTATTTCCATTAATTGAGCACTTCTCCAGAGTTGTTATGATGCTTATCCTTACCTTTATACTACAACAATTTCACATTAATATTATCATTGGTTTACTATGCTTTATATCATTATGGTATATAAATCAGGTCAGGTGATCTCTTTTTCCATCCACTGCGATTGTTAGTAACTATGCTGACTGTCGATCTTGTAAAACCTAGATCCGATGGTGGAGGTTGATGTAGATGGTATTAGGGTAACTACCCGACCCCAACGACACACACAGAGCTCACTCATTTGTAGCTTCACCATGTCTCTTCTCAGCATGTTGTTTCACCTCTCCGAGCTCTTCCTTTGATAGCTAAGGTGTTCAATCTTTATCAATGGATATATAATCGATTGTGGTCCTGCTCAGTTTCGGTAAATTTCTTTTACTCTGGTGTTTTGGCTTGAAATTGCAATTATGTTACATTTAAATCCATAGTATTGTAATAGCTCAGTTCTACATGATGTATTTTACCATAACTCACAAATTATTCTTCTTGAATAGGCAAGTAACACACCCATAGATATTACTGTCTGTTTTTCTCTTTGAACATGTTATAAAAATATTGTTTGGATAGTTTCATCTGCAAAGTCTTTTAATCCCTTGAGCGCTTGGCTAAATCTTATTCATAGTGATAACCTCGTTGTTACCGAGGGTTTTTGGTTCTACCAACATTTCCTTTTCTCTTCCTTCGATAAGTGTAAGGTGTAATCCCCCAGTACGACGAGAGTGGTGAATTTGGGTAATGGCTTACTTTCTTCTTTAAACCCATGTTAATGCAATGATTCTTGTAATATTTCCTCTCATTATTTAAAGTTACTCACAATATTTTTTTTTCTTTAATTTGTTTAAAATTTGATACTAGGTACTGGGGTCCTAGTGGAATGAGGTGTCTTCTAGATCTCTGCATGGTGTTTTCCATGGATGGCCAGGTAAATCGAATCCCATTCTCAACATTATTTTTAAGTTTTAATGAGCTTCTTGTGAGGTTACTGAGGGTAGAACCATATGCATGTACAGGAATCCGTAATCCCACCTTGAATCCCCTTGCATCAATGTGCTTCATGCGCTCCTCTAAGTGCGATGGGTGTGGGCATAGACTGAACATTCCATAGTTTTTAAATGTTAATTCTTAGTTACTCATTGCAACCGTTTAATTCGGTTTATGGGGATGAATGTGTAAATTTTTACTGTTTGGCTCTGTATAAAGCTTCTTTGATGCTATTAGTGTACCCATACATTTAGTTTGGACAGTTGTTTATGAGTATCTCAACTCTAATAATTTCTATTGTAATTTATTTTATTAGCCAAATGCTTGACACTGACACTTTTGAAAGAAGTTTGCATTTTATTTATATTTTTTGTGTTTTCTATAGCATTTTAATATCGTGATATCTTATGAGTCTATCAGTTGACATTCACACTTCTGGGTTAATGTATTTTTCTGACATTAATGTTTGCTTTTAGCTTCATATTTTATACCCTTCTTGGTGTAAGATGGTTCATTAAATACTTGCGGATTCAGTGGCTAGAGGACCCTGATCCTTGCTCTATTTACTACAGATCTTAGCTTCTAAACCTCTTAGCCTTGTTGATTCTTTACACCGAATCATGAGAATACAAAAGTAATTATTCAAGTTACAATAGGCGTAGGATTATTTTCTCTTGTTTGGTTCTTGATACTCTTCCTATGTAGTTTACTGTGTTCGTTTATTTAATGCATTTGTTCAGTAACATATGAAAAGCCCGACAGTGTATGAATGGTTTACTCTACAAGAATAAACAATTTTTATTCGTTGATTCTTCCCCATTACTTTTACTTTATATGCTTTCTGTATTCACAAAGTATCATGTTGCACTATTTTACAATGTTTAGACAACAAGAATAACTATATTGTATTTTCTGTTTAGCCCTTGTGATGGTATTTCTTTGCTACTTTATTTATTTCCAGATTACTTCATCCTTTCGAAATAAATAAATAACAATGTTATTTCTAGCTAGCATAGATAATGTACAATTCCAGTACACAGAATTTAAATACAATTTTATTATCATCTCCTATAACTTAACCAGTAAACTTATATACTTATCTTTGTATTCTTGCTTAACTGATGGCACCACCCAACCATGATAGAGAAAATCACATCCTCTCTCCTTCCCCCTGCTCTGCACCAGAGTATGGTAGTAGATGTTTGTCAGAAGTTAGACCTTAGGACCTCTGTCCAGCCTACACTCCCTTCTGGTTCCAGAGCTCCACTAGAATATAACGAGCTCTTGAAAACTAGTTTCTTTACAACATTCTGTTGTAAACCCTCTCCTTCTTTCTTGAACAGAACCGCTTCCCCTTCTCGGGATTTCCTTTTTATCCTCTTGGGGAAGGTAACTGTCAGAAAAACCACGTTTTCCCTTTTACTCTGGAATCTTGGAATTCTTTTACCATTCAGTTAATCAATTACTCAATTTAATTTTATTCATGAAATATATTTCAAGTTTCTTTACTAACGAATAACCATATTCGTTAACCTCTTTTAAACAGGGTTTTACAGGAGTTGTCTATATATGAGGTTTTTTGGAGTTTCCGGAAGATTTTTGGTCATAATCCAACGAAACATTTTGTGGAAACATATTGATTTATGTTGTTTTGACTACATATATGGATTCAACACCCTAAAAAAACCTAGAGAATTTCGATTGTGAAGATTTGACTCGTCAAACATGTGATTTCAATGAATCTTGCAATATTCTAGACAAATTAAATCTGAAAACTTTCCAAAAAATACTACTTATAGAAATACACCCTCACATTGTTAAGTAATGGACACACGAGACATGTTGTTGGTATCACTCGATGTGTATGGAAAAGATAACATCAGTTTTAATAGAAAATTATGAGCAATGATGATGTTTCAAATGCTAATTCTGACTTATTCCGCTGAGGGAGGGGATATAACTTTACTTGGAGATAGTTAAGATATATAAACAAGCTAGAGTGAGTCATGGATAATAAAAATAACAAACCAGGGGGAGTTAAAATTTCCAAACATGGGCTAGGGTTTTTTCTTGCAAACCCTGAATCACGCCCATGGGTGTTGATTTTCTTTTTACCATTTTTCTTCCATATTTGATGTTTTTCTAACAGATGGTAATGAGCATGCTTGTGAGGAGGGGAGAGATCCCACCCTACCGTAATATTGCAACTGGGGAATTGAGTGCTCAATTCACAACTATGGCCGCAGAAGGATCAGACTGAAGTGGAAAGGGTATCCCAGCCTTGGGTTTCTAAGAGAAACCACACATGTGCGAACAATGCACCTCGAGAATAGTTAAAAAACCACGTTTTGTAATCTCGAACAAAAAATTGGAGACTTACAGAAAATTTATGAAATATCATGCATAATTTTATCAATATTTGGCTCAGTGAATGAGACTTGGTGAAATGGATCCAACTCAAATGACAGCCAAAATGGCATATTGAGCTAAATTTCAGGGCTCAAGCATTTTTCACAATGATTTTCACTAGTCTGGAAGACAAGGAGAGGGTTTTTTAAAATGGGCCCTATTTTGTATACAAAATAGAGCTCTTCATGAGCCATTGGGAAGAATACTACAATCCATACTAGGAGAAATTCATGGTTTTCCCCATCTGGGTCCGTTTACTTTCTCTTCTGATATAGTTTTTGGATCGAGAAATATGGAAGGAATCAAGAATTCTATTGGGATCTTCGTCAAAGTTTCAGATTAAACTCAGTGAGGAAGGTATAGTTCCTATGCCCATATCTATGGGTACATGATGAAAATATCAGAGACGCTCCATGAATTCATTGAGTCGGAATATTAAGATGAGGTATGGTAGCAACCCCAAGATTACGAACATATTCCATTCTGGTGTAGAAGATGACATGAGTATGGTAATTTGTATATAGATTTTCCATTAAACCAAATAGATCCCCCATAGTCTCAAGCTACCAAAGATCTAGCTAAACATTGGGAATATCTAGAGGGATTCCAAGAAGTTAAAAAAAAACCTTAATCCGAAGACCTCCCAGGCTCCGCATTAGTCGTAGCGAAGAAAGGGCCTGAAAATCACCAATAGATATGAAACAGTGACAGAGGAAGGTGAAAAACCTAGTGAGCCAATTGATCCATCTAGAAAATACAATAAAAAAGCTCCGCAAAATGGAGGAAACAAAATCAAATGAAAGGTAGAAGATAAACCTCATGAGAAAGAAGCCTCGATACAACCAATGGAGCAAGTTAATATGGAGATTGATCGTAATAAGGAGGATATTAGCACAGAGGAACAAGTTATGAGGATATTTTTGAATGAATGGCCTCATATGGATGAACGGTTCATCCTGAAGGATCAAAATAAATTATACACAGAGACCTTCCAATAATATAAATCCAAAAAAAGGGTGATCACTCTAGATCAACCTGACGAATTTGGATCTCAACTAAGCCAGGGCGCCCATCTGAGTCTTAAAGGAAAATGATGGAAAAAATAGGGACGAAAGAATCATCATGAATCCATTGAGATGGTGGGAGACACACTAGTTAACTCGAGAAGGGTGGTGTCGTTGTCCGCATTCTTCCATTAAATTAAAAAATCATCTCAATGACTATTACCTCCTGGAATGTAAGAGGCCTCAACAATAGAGGCAAACAATGGTACTTGAAAGATTGGATAAAAAGAGATAAATTGAGTATCATGATTTTTCAAGAAAGTAAGATATTAGGTAAATGAAAACAATTTGTCAAAGGCTTCAAGCCCCAGTACAAGGTAGTATCTCAAGATGCCAAGGGAAGTGTTGGGGGTCTATCCATTCTCCTGAACCAAGTGAAATAATATTTGAAGATTGGGTTAGCCTTCCTAGAATTCTCTCAAGTAAGTTTGGACACATCGGGACGAGAGATTGGGCTTAGGAGAAAAAGGGGTTTTCCTTTAAAACCTCGAAAGACTCAGAAATATATATCTATAGGAGCTCAGGATCATGGGAGGGGAATTTAACATAATCTCATCGCTCGATGAGAAAAAAGGTTGTATCCACTACTTAGATGCTGATATGAATCATTGAGAGATAAAATCTCAGACTTTCACCTAGTGGACATGCAAAAGAGTAATGGAGTATATACATGGAATAATAGGTAGGGGGAACCCATTAGATTGCATCACAACTCCAAAGATTTTTGGTCTCTAAGTAGGTGATCAGTCATGGCATTTATCTAGAGGCCACTATTCTTCCTTGCTTGGGATCAGACCACTGGCCGATCATACTTGAGATTGATTTAAAAATAACCCCCAAGAATTGGCCCTTTTCATTTGAATCTTTTTGGTTAAGGTACTCCTCATTAATGTGTAAAGTTGAAAGTTGGTGGAAAGAAAGTGCAAACACTGTTACCGATGAAATAGGTAACCTCATTGTTACCTAGTTTTTGAAGTATCAAGAAAAACACCTGATTTTGAAAAAGTGGCGATGCAGAATCAAGAAAAAAAAATTTGAGCATGTTTTTGGCACTTTAAGTTTTTTTCATTTTGTAATTTTTTTTTTTTAAATTAACTTCTTCTTCTTTTTCTTTTTTTTTAATGTGATGTTTTTTATGTCGATTTTGAATAGTGGTGGTGTATCATCACCAATGTTTTTTTATAGGATTGATTTTGACACTATAGATTTTATAATGTCTTCTTCTTCTGTGAGATGTTTATTTTTAAGTGCATTTATGTACTTGTGTTTAAAATTTTTTTTTTTTTTTTTTTAAATAAAAACTTGTAATGATATCTTCACTTTTTCACATAGATAAAAGATGGAAAAAGGGTCAATATTCTAAATTTTATATTTTCTACATGTTTATGTATTGTTAAATAATTTTTCAATGCACATCAAAAAATTGTCACTAAAAAACCAATATTTTGAACCATATGACAAAAAAATACAATTTTTCAATATAAATACAATGCAAAAAATACATTTTTACAGACTTTTTGTTGGAAAAAACATGTTAAATAAACTAATTTTTTGGGAGAATCTTAACCAGAAAAATTAAGAAAATAACATTTTTATTGAATTTTATGTCAAAAAATAATAGCAATCACATGTTTTTCGCAAAAAATAAGGGTTGTTCTCATAAAATATCAAAGTCTAAACATTACAAGTAAAATTGATTAATAGTTCTCAAAAATAAGCTTTGTTTGCAAGCATAACTTAAACATCATCAACAATATCAACTAATACATCTTCAACATCATCTAGAACAACATTGATGGCTTCTTCCGCAGCATTTTCTTCTTCATTTTGATTATTGTCATCTTCTAATGGATCTTTCATGTCAGCAAATCTTCCAAAGTGTCCCTTTCCAATCATTCCATATAATGGTGGTTGAGGTTCCTTTGATTTTTTTGCCACACGTGATTCATTAAAATCTCTTTTCCTCAAACCAACTTCTTGCTTCGCATCTGGAAGGAATTTAAGAGAGTTAATTCTTTATTGAATAAATTTTCATTGAACTGGGTATTTTTCAATGGCAATGCAATTTCTTCCTTTTAGTAGGAAACATGCTAGTGTTGTACCTAATCATCAAGCACAAAAAAAAAAATTAAGAAAATCAGTATGGAGACATAAAAAGTAAAAAAGACAATATTTAAATTTAAATTTGAATAATAAAACTTACCTAAACCTAAGAATAAATCCAAAACCCATTCTCCTTCATTTGAACATAGATCTATAAGATAGTTAATCAATGCTTGTGGTTTTTGATAAATGTTAACTATATCTCCTTTTGCATCTTTATCCTCATATGCTCGTTTTCCTACAACTGCATCATAAACCAATACTTGACTATGACTCTTCCCATCTACTCGATTCATAATAATATGCTTATAACTATCGTATTTTGTCCAACATTCAACATGGATGAACTCACAATCATTTATAATAAGCTGATCTTCGGAAGAAACAAGATTTGATTTTTGCCTGTAACATAACATAGTAAAAGTTCAATTAAATTTTACATGAATAAAAAAATTTAGGAGGAATCAAACATACAATTTCAAAGTCTTACCATGTAAGTTGCATCATTGAGTTTGCTTTACCCTTGAAGCTTGTTAATAACATTGGAAACTGTGTGTCTGAATGAAATGTCACAAATTGCCAAAGTGGTGATGTTGTCACTTCTTGAAAATATGTAACCACTTTACTAAAAGCTTCATAAGTATATGGTTCTCTATCATATTCAATGTCTGGGAAATTGAAACCATGAGGAATATCTACAATAACTAGGCCATATTCCCTTTTAGGTATTAGTGATGCAATGTCTTCACAATCACCTTGTATTATTTGATATTGGACACTGTCGAGCCCATTCTAAATGTAATGATTAAGAGTAGGATCAAGTTCAACATTCATAAGACACTTCCTTCTCATGTCCTCCATCTTAATTTTTTCAATAAATCTTTTGAAAGTATCTGGTACTCCATTTCCATCCTTCTTCAACATCTTTAATGACATATATATATATATATATAAAAGTAATAAAATAAAAATAGTTTAAATATGAATAAAATGAATTTATAAATCAACATACCTTATTGAATGCAATATAAAACTCTTTTAGTGTTGATTTAGAACTTGCTTCTAGGTAGTTGCGTACAACATCATCCCAATTGTCTTCATTCAACATTTTAACCATGTGTTCTTGTATTTTCATAAAAATTTTCTAACCGAATAAATCAAGTTAAAAGCGTTAATATACTGACATGTATAACAAATTCTACCAACATCATTATGTTTTATTTAAAAGAAAATTATAATGAAACAAAAATAAGAAATAATTCAAGAAACTTACTTTTGAAATTCTGCACACATTTCTTCCATTGATAATTCACCCGACTTCACACGGGCTAATACTTATTTGACTAATTTATCATCCTTCACACCTTGCATTGTTCTCCAAGGTGTGATAGTCATATCCTCTGGAAGCTGCTTCATTTGAGGACCCCCCTTACTGTTGGTACATATTATGGGTTTACTCTTTCTAACCTTCTTATTTTTTATGGAAATATTTTCCCACCGATCAAAAATCTCATCAATCAAATCCCATACCTCCCCAGTTCTAAATGCCAACTGAAAAATGTTATTTGTGCCTCTGAAGAAATTTGTATTCAATTTTCCATCTTTTGCTTTTTTTCATCAATTTGATAACATGTTTCCATTAAACATTCCTTTCGAAATGCTACACTAACTTGTGTCTTATCCCCACCACATTTTTCTATGAATTCATTATGAATAAATCTGACCCTTTGGATGAAAGTCATTTTCATTCTGTACTCATTATCTGCATTATGATCCCATGCCAATAACTTTGATTCTATTTCTGTTAAGCCAACGTAAATGATGCATTTCATTGTTTGAAAAAGATAGTTATTGGGATATTCTGCAATCAATTGTCTCTTAGCCTCTATCGAATGGTTCCCTCCAATTACATAATATTTATAATCAAAAAATTTTGTCTTGTCAAATGCTTGTTTGTTGGGAACCTGACGTGGATCGACAAGAACCACATAATCCACCACATGTGCATATGGATTGAACCTGAACAATGTTTTCAGATTATGTACATGTAGGTGATGGGCCTTTCTAATTTAATATTGAGATTTTCCTTCATCTGGGCCATAAAATTGGTTAACATTAAGCTCAAATGTTTGGCCACCAAGAATTAATTTATTCTTCCTCATCTCTTGTCGAATAGCATTTTGTTTTGTTTTAATAATGCCATCCTCTAACTCAGCACCTGGTGTTATGATTTCTCTGCTTCCGTGAGAGCTTTCAGTTTGTTCTTCACTGTTGCTCACGACCTTTACAGGTTCACCAATATTTGATTTCCTAGTCTTATTGGATAACATATCAGTTTTTTATAAACAAGCTCTGCTTCATGAGGTAAAAGAGAGACATCTTTGGTGATTTTTCTTTTTGGTGTCTGATCCGTTTTCTCCTTTTGCAAAACAGTTCTAATCTCCTCCTCACTAATTCTATCATAATTTTTTGTTTCATGTTCGACACCTTCAAAAGAAACATGTTTAAGTTTATTAGATTGACCCACCTTAGTGACTCTTAGTTGATCCCCTCTTTGTACTATTGTAGTGTCACGAGCTATTGCTATTTGCTTCAATCTCCTTTCCTCTGCTTTGTCTTTGTGGAAAGTGTTGATCACATTCATAACATTTGGCACCAACATATAAATACCTTCAAACATGTTTGAAAGACTCGAAACAAAATCCTATGAAACAAAATAAAACATGTCAATGATCAATCATTTATAAAAAATTGAATCATCCTTACAATAATGCATAGAGGAAATAAAAATAAGCATACTTAAAATGTTATTTCAAATGTTGCTTGATATTTCTTCAAAAAATTTTGAAGATATTTCATCTGTGTCATACTTGACGATTGATAGACGATATCTAACCTTCTCATGTTTCTGAGCCTTCCTTGCAAGAACATAAATAGTGTTTGTATTCGGGACCATACATATGTCTCGTACTCTGCCCATCACATCAGATGGTTCATTTAAGTCAATCATACCACAAATCAGATAGATGTGTATATCAGCCTCCATTTCACTGTCTTCAAGATACGATGAGAAATCAGTTTTATCTATTTCCTTGGCGTTCTTCCAATCAGAAATAAGCTTTAATGAACCTGGTGCCCCACTTGCTTGACTTTTATTAGTGTGTGCAACAATGTCCTTATTGCGTCCAACAGTGTCCATAGTGCGTCCAGCTGCAACTTTAGATTTGGGAGTTGTATCCATAGTGCGTCGAGCTATAGCTGTAGATTTGGGAGCTACTGCCTTAGGTGCAGAAACATTCACAGAAATATTTTTTGATGCCATTTTCCTGATATATATATATATATATATATATATATATATATATATATATATATATTAGTTAATGGAAAAATAATGCGGATAAAATAAATTTAATAAACAAAATTTATTTCTAAAACTAAATAGCTTGAAATTAAAGCAGTAAAATTAACTATAAAAATTTTCATTTAAAAACAAAATATTATAAATAATATGTATATATATCTATATAATATGTTTTGAATACATTTTATAAAAAATTTAAAAATGTGTTTAAATTGTATAAAACAATTTTTAAAAAATAAACTATTATTTTCAAACTTTAGTTTTTGTTTAATATTTAAAAAAAAACAAAAAAAATTACTAACTATTTATAACAAATGTTAAAATTAAATTTTATTTTTTTAAGGCAATGATTTTATTAAAAAAACTTATAATCTTTTAATATATTTTAAAATTTTAAAATTTAATTTTACATTACATAGCAATTGAATAAAAATAAACAAAATAAAATAAAAGAAAATTTTATTTTACTTTACATAGCAATTAAATAAAAAATTATAAACTTAAAATTATAAAAAATTAATATAAAAGTTTATAAATTTATATAATATTTTAATATATTTGAAAATTACAAATTTCTATTTCACATTACATAGTAATTAAATAAAAATAAACAAAATAAAATAAAAGCAATTAAACAAAATAAAAGAAAAAATTAATTTTTTTATAATGTTGTTTTAATACCTAAATTTAAAAAAAATAATTAAAAAAGAAATGTAAATATTTAAATGTTAAAAACAAATGTTATAATATTATATATTTTTTTATTTTTTTAATTGTATGGTTATATAGTTTTTTTTTATTAATTTATTGTATTGTTATATTAAAACAAATGTTTTTTATTTATTTATTATATTGTATTGTTTTTTTCTTTAATTATATAATGTTTAAAAACAAAACATAATTGTTATTTAATAATTTTTTTTTTTAACAATTATTATATAACAATGTTTTTATTATATTATATAACAATTTTTGTATTATTTTTATATATAACAATGTTTTTTATTAATTTGTAATTGTTTTATTAAAACAAATTATAAAAAAAAAATTTAAAAAAAAAAAACAACTTTAAAAAAAAATTTAAAAAAATGTTTTATTAAAACAAATTAAAATAAAAAATTAAAAAACAAAATTAAAAAAAAATCAAATTTAAAAAAAATTAAAACTAAAAAACAAAACTTAAAAAAAATTAAAAATTAAAAAAAAAAATTAAAAAAAATTAAAAAAAAAAATCATGGGGCTGCCGCAGACCTAGATCGTGCCCGCGGGGTGCCGGAGGCCGGCTGAGCGGCACCATGGGGGTGGCCCAACCAGCCTTAGGGCCCCCGCTGGGCGGGAGGCCGATTCCGACTCTGGCGCCCCGCGAGCACGGTCTACGGCAGCGCCATGATTTTTTTATTTTTATTTTTCATTTTTTTTATAATATAATTAATAAATAATTATTAAAACATTATTTAATAAAAAGAAAAAATAATTGTTAAAAATATTAAAATATAACAAATATATATAAAAAAAAACAATTTATTAAATAACAATTATGTTTTGTTTTTAAACATTATATAATTAAAAGAAAAAAACAATACAATATAATAAATAAAAAAAACATTTGCTTTAATATAACAATACAATAAATTAAAAAAAGAAACTATATAACAATACAATTTAAAAAAAAAAAAATGATATATAACAAAACAATAAAGAAAAAAAAAATTGAAGATTTAAAATTAAAAAGAATAAAACTAAGATTTAAAATTAAAAAAAATAAAATAAAATAAAATATAAAATAAAAAAATTCTCAAATAAAAAAAAAAAAACATTTTAAATAATGAAACCACTGATATATTTATGATAAAAAAAACAAATAATTTTTTTTATAATATTACTATTTTTTTTATGTGCATGGTCGTTTTATGGATTTTTCTGTCTAGATGAACCTATAAGTCTTAAAAAATAAATAAAAAATCTAAATTTTTGTCCTTAAAACCCTAAAAAAATTAGTTCTTTTTGCATTTTCTTCACTAAAAAAATATAAAAAAATTAAGGTTTTTGAACCTAAAAACCTTAAAAAAAAATAGTTTTTGGACACAAAAAACTATAGAAAAATAGATTTTCCCCAAAATCGTCTTTAAATTGACAGAATAGAAGGAAAACTAACCTTTGAAATGCAAAAAGCTGTTGTCACCAATGCCAACACAACGCCTCCACAAAATTACGAATAGCAACACAATGCCTCCAATGCCAATGCAATGCCTTCACGAAGTTACCAATGCCAATGCAACACTTCCACAAAATTACCAATAGCGACACAACGCTTCCAATGCCAATGCAATGCCTCCACGAAGTTACCAATGCCAACGCAACACCTCCAGAAATTTGCTCTAACAAATACCAGAAAACTTGATGTGATGTGATGAATAGAAACAATCATTCTTATTATATAGCGAATATTGTCTGATTGGTTTACTATTTAACGAATGTGGGATTAAAATTTCAAATTTAAAATATTTACATTTAGTTTATTATAGTTCATACTATAGTTAAAATACTTATTATTTGCATGTAGTTATCATAGTTAATATTTTATTTAATATTTACATGTACTGAATGTTGAATAATTCAAATATAATCTCAGATTAAAAATTAAAATATGCAATACTTACATGTAGTTAATTATAGTTAATATCATAGATAAAATAGCTAATATTTGCATTTAGTTATCATCATTAATATTTACATGTACTCAATATTTAAAATCATGGGATTAAATTTTAAAATATAAAATATTTACATGTAGTTAATTATAGTTAATATTATATTTTAAATAGTTAATATTTACGTGTTGTTATTTTTGTAAATATTTACATGTAGTCAATCTTAAACCATTCAAATAAGAAAATTATTTTAGTTTCGAAGACATGCATGAAAAGAATATTTTGTGGATATTTTGAATAGAAAGTATGGTGAAATATTTGAAGACCAACAATTTATTAATAAATTTTGAAATATATTTTAGATGAATATAACGTAAGTTTAAAATTTAAAATTTAAAATATTTACATGTAGTCATTATAGTTAAAATAGTTAATATTTGCATGTAGGTATTATAGTAATATTATAGTTAATACTTACATCTAGTCAACGTTAAATCATTGAAATAAAAACATTATTTTAGTTTGGAAGGCATCCATGATAGAAATATTTTGTGGATATTTTGAATATAAATATCAGTAAAATATTTCAACACAAACAGTTTATTAAAAAATTTTAAATACATTTTTTGACTAATATTTGTACCAAATATTTGAAATGAAAATTTTGGAGGGAAATTTTTTTGCGAAATTTTTTGGGGGGAAATTTTGGAGGGAAATTTTTTTCGCAAATTTTTTAGGAGGGAAATTTTCAGTCTTTAAGATATATATTGTAAGTGGGAGAGGAATTTGTATCATTCAACCTATTCTGGTTGAAAGCCATGGTTTCTTCTGATAGCGAAGTTTTTCTTTGTACAACATCAACATCTTTATCATGCAACAACTCTATTTAGAGTGATGAATATAACGGGAGTTCGTTCACCATGAATAAAGAGTCAAAAAATCGACTTGGTCGTAATCCTAAAGATGATGAGAACAAAATTGATGAGGCGCAACAAAATGAAATTTTTGTAAATTGAGCGCCAGTTATACCACTTATTCTTAATCCTAAGGATTATGAAAGCAACAGTGATGAAGGGCATGATGAAGAATTTCCAGAGTCAAAAGTTTCACTTCGTCCTAATCCCAAGGATTATGAGGACACCATTGATGAAGAGGGAGATGAAGAATATCCACTTCAGCTTAATCTTAAGGATTATGTGAGAACAACAAATGAAGAGGGGAATGAAGAATCTGCAGAGTCAAAATATCCACTCTGTCCTAATCCTGAGGAGTATGCCAACACCACTGATGAAAAGGGAGATGTAAAATATCCAGAGTCAAAATATCAAATTAGTCATAATCGTAAGGATTATTCGAGCACCACTGATGAAGCGGGGAATGATAATGTTTCAAAGTCAAAACATCCACTTCGTCCCAATCCTAAGGATTATGCCAGCACCACTCATGAAGAGGGAAATGAAAAATTTACAACATCAAAATATCCACTCCATTCTAATCCTAAGGATTATACAAGCACCATTGATGAAGAGGGGGATGAAAAAAATTCGAGAGTCAAAATTTCCACTTCGTCTTAATCCTAAGGATTATGTCAGCACCACAGATGAAGAGGGGAATGAAGAATTTGCAGAGGCAAAATATGCACTTCGTCCTAATCCTAAGGATTATGTCAGCACCACTGAGGAAGAGGGAAATGAAGAATTTGCAACGTCAAAATATCCACTTCATCCTAATCCTAAAGATTATGCCAGCACCACTGATGAAGACGGGGATGAATTTCCAAAGCTAAAATTTTCACTTCATCCTAATCATAACAATTATAATTTAACCACTGATGAAGTGGGGGATGAAGAATTTCCAATAAATATAGATTCAAAGTATTCACTTATTCCTAATCCTAAGGATTATGAGAGCTTCAGTGAGGAAGGGGAGGGGGAAGATGAAGAAATTCTAGTGAATACAAATTCAAAGCTTCCACTTATGCCTAATCCCAAGGATTATGAGAGCACCACTGAGGAAGGGGAGGATGAAGAGTTTCTTGCAAATGATAATTTTAGAGGCACAGATCTGAATATTGCATTTTCTCCAAGTGTCCATTTCAAAGACACTCATGGTGATGAATAATTGAATCCTCCCAGGGAAGAATTTGAAAGCATGGGTCAAGATGGAGAAGAATTTCTTTTGAGTCAAGGTTACAAAAGTGCCGATGATTCTTGTGAAATGTTTTCTTCAACTCATGATGGTAAAGAAAAGTTTCCACGCAATGATGTTGATGAGTTTCTTAACTATGTTGAGGATGATGATAGTGGGGATAATATTCCTTCTAATGGTGATGAAAATACTTTTACAAAGGATGATAGAATGATGAAGCCGTTGCAAGAAAATATTGCAACTAGGAGTAGGAGTAGACCTTTTCATATCAATCCAAAGCATTCCAGTTATACAAGGGTGAGGACAAAATATCTCACGACAAGAAGTTTTGTCGTTCATTTGATTTCAAGTGAATTTTGTCGAAGGGATTGCTTGAAAAATATGGATTTCAACTTTGTTTTGGAGAAAAGGAAAACATATATGTCAATGAATAAAAGCATGCAAAATTCATATTTAGTGGGTTGCATGCAATCTACACTAGCAGGTTATGATTATCATATTGAGAATGTATTGCTTTGTAGAAAGATGTTCAAAATGTTGCATTCAATTGGTAATTGTCGTTTGTCAAGAATCCAAGATAGATTGGAAAGGGATCCCACATATTATTCAGAAGCACGTTATAAATGGGAGGTGGGGCCATTTGCAAATACTGCTAAGACATGGATCAAAGACTTCTTTTCAAATCGTGGAGAGTGTATGCCAAATAAATACACAATACATATTCTAGATAATTTCTCAAGATGAGAAATATTCATGTTATACAAAGATTATGCAGAAGCTGTTGAAGGAATTGGTAATTTTATTACATATTCTTATTTTACAAGGATATGGAAAACCAAATTCAACAATGTTCGTATTCCTAAGAAGACAAGGATGGGGATTTGCAGCACATGTGCTTCTCTTAAATCAAAAAGAGATAAATGTCAAGGGGCAGAAAGAGGTATGTGTTCAAAACATTGTTTTTTAAAATTTGATACTTATCAACTATGAAAATATATTTATTCATATGTTTCTTTTATTTTATGTACATATTCTGTTGTCAAAGAACTTCAAGACCATCACAATCAGCAAACAAGTGAAAGGCAAAAGTTGTATAAACATCGAAAGAAGTGTTATGATCATCCAAATAAATATCTGGGATTGATAATTGATGATATGGACCAAAAGAAAACACTTCTTCCACATTTTGTCCACACGCCAAAAAAATTATAGGAGGAAAATTTCATTCAGTTTCACTTGGTTGGTTGTATGGTATTTAATGAGAAGATGTTTCCAAGAGTTTTCTTCACAACTCCAAATATTCACAATGATGCAAATCTGACCATAACTATAATCTATGATGTGGTTACTCATTGGTCTGGGATTCTTACTGAAGTTTTGTATTTACAATTAGACAACACAAGTCATGAGAACAAAAATCAAGTTCTTTTTGGGTATCTAAACATGCTCGTTGAATTGGGGATTTTTAAAAAGATAAAGATTGGTTTCCTTCTTGTTGGGCATACTCATGATCATATTGATCAAATGCTCAGTCGTTTTTCAGTAACATTGAGGAGGAAAGGTGTTGGGAGCCTGCCATCATTAATTGAATGTATTAAGAAATCGTACATTCCAGAGCCCTTTTTTCATGTGTTGGAAGAAACTATTGACATGCGAAGGTTTATTTTTAGATTGCATGCTGAGGAGAAATGCATTGAACAACTTAACGACATTAGCTTCCAGCATCGATTTCGTATCAAAAAAATTGATGGGATAACACTTATATGGGGCAAGAAGTATTCAACTATTGAAGAATGGGGACCATCATCAGGTTTAGCATTTTTTAAGTTCATTCCAGAGCGTCCAATATTTTCATCAAAGATATTGTTATTACAGTCAGTTGTTGAACTCCATAATGCACGAAGGCTAAAGAGAGACATAAATTATTCTGAATGTCTAGAGGAAATTAAAAGATGTATTAGAGATACATATGAGTACTTCGATGTTGTTGATTCAGTTTGGTGGGAGTCTTTTTTCAGTAATCAAAGTGATATGATTTCAAGATCAATAAATGAGGATACACTTTTCAAGACTCCTTTTTTTTTGCCACAAAATATGCCAAATTAACATGAACATAAGGAAACACACAATGTTGAACAACAATAGCCTCAAGCTATTATTAATTCCCCATAGGTAGAGGAAAGAGAAATCTATATTGGTTTTATAAGATCACGTGCACAACGTGAAGCCATGGAAGACCTTTACAAGGGTTCTGTGCAGGATCTTAAGAAGGGTTGCATGATAGCAGTGTTAGCAGATGAAGATCCACTTGGCTATCCATTCTGGATTGCCAAGGTTATAAAGGCCATTAATGAAAATGAAGAGATTACAGTTGTTGATGTACATTGGTATGCCACAAGTACCCACCCTTTCAATGGTGTGTACAAGTCAAAGATGGTAGTGGAAAAAAGAATTGGCAAAAAGAGAAAAAGAAAGGGCACAAATATAAATCTTCGCTGCACAGATGTCTTAAAATTGGAGGATGTTGACATACTTGTGTATGACTTCAATTTGACAAAGAGAGGAACTCTTCGATTGCAGACCATAAATATTTTGAAGAAATTGCTAACAGAACAATTACTTTTGAGATGTGACTCTCCAGAATGTAGACGTAGATCTACAAGACTTTTGAACTCTGAAATGGTGGGCATGCATGTTGACTCAGATGGAGCACTAGTTGATGAAAGAGAAGAATATGGATCATTTTCATCTGAAGATGTAGGTTATGATGGTGTGCCAGAACCTATGGTTGATTTTGAATAACTATCTAAGACACTTTTATGTAATTGATGTTTGCATGGTAACTTGAAATAAATTTTTTGACTTCCATCTCATTTTTCATGAAGTTATGAGACATTTCTATGTTTGTTGGATTATATGTTTTAATTATGAAGAATTCATCTCTTTAGAATATCGACAATGCAACAATGAATTAAAAAAATAATTTATGTTCTATTCAATGTACCAATGTTGATATTTTAATTATAAGTAAAAGAGAAAATAGAAACTAATGTTGAATTTTTAGATAATGCAGTGATATTACCATGATATCATGTATTGTTACCATTTGGTATAAGATACTTTTAAAATTTTTAATAATTATATGTGTCATTGAAAGGGAACACTTTGTTTTGATGCTTGATTTTTAGGTTTTGGTTGAAATTAGATTTAAATTTGTCTTATGCTAAGATTTGAAAAAAGATAAGTTTTTATCCTTTAAAATTAAAATTACTCTTACTTGTTTCTCTTCAATGATAATTTTTTCATTTACTTGTTCATTTTTTTAAATTGTTTAAGTCTTATAATTTCTCCATAATTTCATTGTTCAAGTATGTTGAAAACTTAAGATTGAAAAACTTTAGATTTACAACTTGTCATTAAGGTTTTTATGCGCTACCAAATTTTATCTTTAATGTTATGGTTGACAATAATTACAATTTTGGGGTTGTTTAGAGTCAAAATATTTTATGTTTAACAACATGGATGAAAATTGATCGAAATGATAAGCCCTTCAGACATGTATTTGTTTATCTTTAACATTATCTATCAAAAATGTTAGAAATTTACGATTTTAAAAAATTTCCTAATATGTTGTCTTTAATTCCATTGTTACAAGTGTCAAAATTATGACACAATTTTTTTTTTGTTATTCCAGCATCAGCTGGTTTTGTTTTGAGGGTGTTTTTTCAATCCTTTTTTCAACAAACAATTTTGTTTTTAGCATAATTTTATAAAATGTTGAAATTTGACCTTCAAAAAAAACCAAGTGCGTTCTGGAAGACACACTTTTTGTTTTGGGGGTGTTTTTTCATGTTTTTTGAGACTTTTTGGGCTAGAGTTCCCTTTTTGAGGTTAGGTTACCTATTTCATCGGTAACAATGTTTGCAGTGCAAGGAAGAAATCGCATGCATAATTTCCATCTTAAGTTGAAGGATCTCAATACTCATCTCAAGCAATGGAATCAAGAGGATTTTGGCCATATCATGAAAGACCAACATCAACTGCAAGAAAAAATGGAGGGGATCCAACATAATATTATTAATGAGGGTAGATCTGGAGAATTGTTGGAGGAGGAATGGTGGTTGGTTAAATATTTGGAAGAAAGAATAAAACAAGAAGAGATATCGTGGAAACATAAATATAGCACATAATAGCTTCGGGACGGGGAAATAGACACCCATTTTTTTCCAAAAATCCACGATTCAACATTGTCAACACAACCCAATATTCTCTCTTAAAGATGAGGCAGGGAACATAATGGTTCATGATGAGGAAATGGAATATTTGAAAATTAATCACTTCCAATCATTTCTTTTTGAACCTTTATAGGATAGATCAGAATGCATCCAAAGAATCACATATAACATCCCTCATCTCATCTCAAGAGATCAAAATATGGCCCTCATGCGAGCAGTCACCTTGGAGGAAATAGAGGATGTTGTCAAGGGCATGTCAAAAAACAAAGCTCCTTGACCTGATGGTTTCGTGGCTGAATTTCACCAAGCTTCTTAGAGCTTCATTGGGAAATATATCTTGGAAGTGGTGGAGGAATCTGGAAGAAATCAAAAGGTAAGTCATGGTATTAATGCTACATTCATTGCTTTAATCCATAAAATGACTAAATCTAAATATCCTCAGGGGTTCAAGCCTATCACGATTTGTAATGTTATCTATAAGACTATATCCACATTAATTGTTAAGTGCATTAATCCCCTTCTTCCCAACCTCATATTGATAGAGAAAACAAGTTTCATGGAAGGTCACCAAATACTGAATGGGATTGTCACTTCTCAAGAAATCGTTCACTCCATGAAGAAACTCAAATCCCCGGGTATGATGATAAAACTAGACCTGTAAAAATCTTATGATTGCCTTAGCTAGATTTACCTTATAAGCATTCTCAAATCTTTTGGTTTTGACCATCGTTGGATCAATTAGGTCTTCTCCTTCATCTCTTCTCCTGTGTTTTCCATTTTTCTTAATGGCTCTCCCACTAGACCTTTCAACCCCTCTCGCAGCCTTGGACAAGGTGACTTTATTTCCCCTTTTCTCTTTATTTTAGTTGTTGAAGCTTTGGGAAGATACCTAAAATCTGTTATTTTCACTTCTCAAATTCAAGGCCTTCGTCCTTGGGGAAATGACCTCCTCATCAACCACCAACAATTTGCGGATGATATTATGCTATTCTATCATGTATCTCTGAGGGAAGCTAGGAAAGTAAAAGATATCCTGCATGACTTTATGGAAGCCTCAGGTACCTTAATAAATAATGATAAGTTTTTCATCTTCTTTTTCAACACCCTGGTGAATATCAAGTCCTTCTAGCTTGGTTGTTGGGGTTTGGAATTGGCTCCTTACCCACCAAATATCTGGGCATGTCATTGGTTTTTAACTCTTTAAAAAATTCATGTTGGTAGTCTCTACTCCAAAAGATTCAACTGAAGCTCGACATTTGGGATTTTAGAGCTCTCAACTTGGCAAGTAGAACAATTATTTTAAAGTTAGTCTTCCAATCCATTCCTATTTACTAGCTCTCCCGGATGGCTTCACCAAAGAATTCTTGCTTAAAGATGGTCGATACCTTTAAGAATTTCTTATGAGGAGGATCTCAACATTTGAATAAATGGGCATTCTCCTCTTGGTCCAACCTTACAAAGCCTAAGAAGGAGGTGGGCCTAGGTATCTAAGATCATTTCATTTTGAATCAAGTTATGGGCACTAAACTTTGGTGGTGATTGATAAGAGGAGGCCTAGACTTATGGAAATAAATATCGACCAAAAAATATGGCATGTGCCTTCACACTGACGAAATTCTCAGATATCAGGACCCCCCCAAAGGATCATCAATATGGAACTTAGCAGTAATGAAAAACGATCTCATTTCAAAAACATTTATTTTAGGAAATCAGAAATGGAAGAGCATGCTTGTTCTGGCAAGACTCCTGGCAACAAAGAGAAAATTTGTTTAGTAGAGAAGACCTGAGTGAGATTTTACAGTATACAAATAGCCAAAAATTTTGCACAATGGACCAGTTTTGGAAAGCCACCCCAACTGACTATGGTTGGAGGAAATGGAAATATCCTTAGGACTGGAAAATTACTCCTATTTCCGATCAATGGCATCATTTGGGCCTATAATTACAATCCAAGAAACTCACAATTCGAGGACGAGAAGACATCCTTAGATGGGGATAATTTACTTGAGGCACCTTCACTATTAAGGAAGCATATACCCTCGAGGCTGAATGGTGTCAAAATCATCACAACCCTATTTGGAAGAAGATTTGAACTGGTGGTCTGTGGCCAAAAATTGCTTACTTTCTATGGCTGGTATGTAGAGGGATAATTCTCTTTTGGGATATACTCCAGAAGCGGAGTATTCATGGGCCATCCTTTTGTTTCTCATGTGGCCATCACAATGAGGATTTGAAACATATCCTAAACTCGTGCTCTTTTGCTAACCAAAATTGGAGGGAGTTAGGTGACCTTTTTGGCCACCTAGACCGAGATCAACAAAGTGTTAAAGGATATATTCTCTTATGGGGTATAGGATTATTTTCAAGTTTGGTATATAATAGAGCTTGGGAGCTCGCATTGGGCTTTATTCTATGGGCTATATGGAAGGAGAGGAACAAAAGGATATTTAAATACTGCCATAAACCTTAGGTAGAAGTTTGGATCAGAATAACCCATAACATCTAAGAAAATATATTGGTGGAAAAATGGCACCCAGATGACTGGTAGGTGGCACCTTATGAAGCTAGAATCCCACACAGGTTGAATCTCTCTCCTTGTATGATAGCCCCGAATTTCTGGAAGCTTATTGTGGATCCTATTTTCTCACTGCAAGTTTTCTCATCTCCTCTAGATGGATTCATCAAGTTAAGCTTTGATGGAGCATGAAAAGGAAACCTGAGCCCTATGGGTTTGAGGGGAATCTTTCAGGATTGAAGTGCAAGAAATCAACTAATATTTGCATAAGACTATGGCAACCCCAACAACAATGAGATATAATGCACGAAAATCAAGCAGTGCCTCATTACGGCTATTAAGCTTGGTTACAAGAAGATAGTGGTTGAAGGGGACTCAAAATTAGTCATTATATCACTAATAATCTCAGTCAAGGAGCTACATGGGACAAAATTAGTCATAGTTGGTGAAAATCTAGATTGGTGCAAGAGGTTAGGGATATCATCCCAAATTTTTATTATATCCTCACGTCACATGTTCGAAGGGATGGAAATAAAGCTGCAGAATTACTGTAAAATTGGGGATGTGCCCAGCAAGGAAAATCTCTCGAGATGGATTGGCCACCCCATCCCACAAAAGAAGATTTGGCTCCCTTATCATCTCTTCTAGAGCAAGGTATTAGGGATATACAATAGATTAATAATGTAATCGATCCTCACCCCTGATCGGGGTGCGAGATGGAAACAATTATCTCCATAAGTGATTGATGTAGTTCAAATCGAGGAGCCCCCCTTCCACCCTCCACATGCACGAATCACATGGAGAGGTGGCTCTCTACATGTGGGGATTTAATGTCCTTCTAGAAGGTGGCAAAGGTATTTGTGAGTGGAAGATTTCCAGAGAATTATGGGGCGAGTTTGGGACCGGGGTGTAGTAGTTGTTTCCTATGGCGTTTAATCGATCTGTTCATAGGTGTGGAGCATACTCAGCAAGAGAGGAATCTCTGGATGCGGGTTCAGTCATGAACATTCCTCGTTTGGGTTAACAGGTATGTGTTTAGCTCCTTTAACAGTGCCCCCAGGGTTCGATCTCTTTATCTGTTGGCCTTTGGGTTGCTTGGTTTAATTCTTTGGGGTTGTAGAGGAAGGTGATTTATTCATAATTGTTTTTTATTGGAATTTTCTTATCTCTTAGGTGTCTATATTTCTGGTGGCTCTATCTTTGGTCCTATCTTTTCATTTCTCATCCACCCTGCCTTCGGTGCTTTTTGCTATTTCTGTGGGTTAGTGGTCTTGTTTCACCACCCTCATGGCTCTTCCATGAGGTTAGTTCCGTACTTATTTATACCCTTCGGCTCCTCAGGAGGACTAGGTTGTTTGTTGGTTTCATAGGGTTGTCGTATTTATGATTGTATGTCTGAACCAAGAGTGTGAATTGGAAGAGTAAATGGGTGATTCAAAAGGTTTCTTTCTTGCTGTCTCTGGCTTCTTACCTATGTCCTCTGGAAGTTCCTCGACTTGGTAGCATCCCCTAGAAGCTGGATGCTTCTGGGTTTTGCCTGCCATTAGAATCAGTTAAGGGCTTGTTGTTAGTTTATCAAAGTAATTGCAGGTACTCGAGTATGGCTCGCTCGGCCTCTAGAAAAGGCAAAGCAACCCAAAGCTCGAGGGGTCGAGGTAAATGATTTGTGGGGTCTCCTGAGACCAACCAACCCTACTCCTCTAGGGGTAGAGCTCGGGGTAGCAAACCAGTCTCAAGTATCATCAATGATGCGACCACAACATACCATGAGGGTACCTCTGATAAGGTCCGCTAGTTAATTGATGAATGGGAAGAAGATTTGAAGAGATAGGCTGGTATGATGGACATTGATTTGCAAGATTTTCACATCTTCGTGCCCGATCCAAGTCACACACGAGGCATAAACACTCAGTTTAAACAAACCTTGTACCTATATTGGTCGATGAAGATCCTTTTGGCTAAATCCTTAAAGCATATTTCACTAAGTGTGGTCCCGACAACTCAGGGGTTTCCATACTACAATAAAGAGTTTCATAAAATTGAGTTCCAATTGCAAAATCAAAACGAGCGTCTATTACGTATTAAGGAACATATTCCATTCATTCCACAAACTGAGCTCCAAGGTTCCAGTGCTAAGGACCCGGCTCCAATTAAGTATGATGACTCTTTTGTTGGTAGTTTCTTTAGTTTGTCCTTTACTGTATGCAGAAAAACTATAATTTTCAATATGTTTCTAGTTATGTTTTCACGTAACGAGAGTCTAGGTAGTACAAATACAATTAGACTTAGACTTATAATTTTTTGTTTATGGATGGCTTATCACGCCGTTAGGTGACCAACACACTTAGTTTCCCTCTGGGCAAGTTGAGGCCACATAACCATATGCATGTGGATGTGACTTTCCTTTTTTTATGATTAATCAAAGAGAAAGGTCCTACCAAGCTTACCAAAAAAAAACATTTTCAAACACAAAACATTCTCGTTGATTAAACTCCAAGTATTGATTAACATGCAATCTGTACTCTGTTTGAATGGACTCCAGCGAATTCATTATTATTAATCGCAGGAATCATTAGTTGTATACAGGAAGTAAGGACCCTATAAATTGAGGGCATCCTTTACATTGCACTACATACAGAGAAGAATATACATACAGTATATTCTCTTATAACTAAATAACTTCATTTTGTATATTTTCAATTGGGTGGCAACAGTTTCCATGGCACGATACTTCTTGTTCAGGTAACGAGTGTTTTATATTTTTGTGTCCATTTCAATTGGTATGTCTATTGATATTACTCTTCCATTTTTATTGACGTATTATTCTAAGAGAGGGGGATTATTACTCTTTCACTGCTGATTAAATGATGGAACAGATATATGCCGAGGCTGTGGAGACTGGAGCTTCAATGGCACAGGTTAGTAATGGTACAGTTTAAATGATCAGAACGGCATAATTGGTTCATACGTATGAAGAATTATATTCATAAATATTTTTAGAGAGGCTCAAATTTATATCGATCAAATAAATCAAACTGGGTTCCACTTTTCCTTGATTCGAGCTGGAAGTAATGGGATACATATTTTTGCGCTCTCATTCATAATTGTGGTTCTTATTTGTTGCTTTTGTTTTTGTTGTCTTATGTAAATCGTCGTTGTTGATACTGCAGTGTGGTTTCTGCTTTTTATTTTCATGTGAATGGTGGTTTTTATTGATGTGCTGCTTGTATGTTTTCACTTTTGCTATCATTTGATTTTGTTGTTTCAATTATTCTTATTAATCGAAGGCTTTTTTTGGGAAATCATTTTTTTTTGTTGACTTTCCTTTGGCATCACTCGGTGTTCTTGTTTGTTTCGCTGTCTTGATGCAAATTGCAATGCAACTTGTGAAAGAAGATGGGGAAAAGAGTACCGCCATAAAATGTGTTTAAGAACTTGCAATACATGTTATTGTGTTCCTCCCGGTACTTCTGGAAATGAGAATACATGCCCCTGCTATGCTACCATGAGAACACACGACGAAAGACTGAAGTGTCCTTTAATATAATATATATACACTAAACATTACGTATATACTCTATAAACATACTTATAGCATTGTCAAGGTTTGTTAAATAATGGTGGTTAAAATTGTGTTGTATATACTTGATCCATGTCTGGTGGATGCATATTCAGTGAATACCGTGTAAATCTGCGTATGTTATAGGTGTCACTACTACTTTGGGTTGCCTGTGTAGTGCATATACCTAAATGCATATTTTGTTTGGATAAAGTATTCTATAGTTGTATAAGTTGGTATTTGTAATTGTTGTCCTCGTTACTTTGAAAGTAGTAGTTAAAAGGAGGTTCTAGTTTATCAATTATATGTTAAAAGAAAGTTGTATTTTAACTGTTATATGTTATACAGTATGTTTTGGGTATTTTTTTAAGTTGAATTGGTGAGAATTTAACATGGATTTCTTTGAATGAGATAAGTTGGTATTTGTAATGGTTGTTTCTACTATTTAAAAGAAGGTTTTAGTTTACATGTTATATGTTATGGAGATTTTTTGGCATTTTTTTAGTTAGATTGGTGAGAATTCAACAAATATTTGTTTGAATCACAATTTTCAGTTGTCAACTATTTATAATTGGAGTGTGCTAGGGAATTTTGAGGGTGCATAAATTATATATATGTAATAAGAAATGCGTGATGGACAATCGTTCATGTAGTTGTACAACTTGACTCTAATTTCTAATGACTCTCAAATGTGCAATCAATATTAACATTTCTATTGAGATTATTATAAAAAATTGTTTACACCATGAGAGAAGAGAAATTATGAGGAAAGTAGAGATGATTATTTTGAATCCTAAATGATTTGTTTCCAATGTTGTTGCAAAATTATGGAGGATTTCATGAGATGATGAATAGAGTTTTGATGTTCATTTGTTGTATTGAATGTACATTTTCCTGCTACTACATTTTTTATCAAGTAGACAAGTTTTAAGACCAATAGCGACATTCCCCAACTTGGTAGACATAATTCCTTCAGAATCTATATGGAGTCATTATATGACAGTTGATCTCAACCCTTGCAAAATGTGTGACAATTGTCTTTGTGCCTTATTTTCATTAAAGTGATCATACAACCAACTTGTGGTGTTGTGCCTTTGGTGTTGCTAAATTGTCCTAGAAGCATCTATGAAGATAATGTCATGGCTTGTGAAAACCCTAGTTGCACAACCTTCGTGATAAACCCTTAGCTAAAATTGATGCCCCACAAGATTATTATCTTGGAAGAGATGCATTGCAAGGAATTTTTTTGGTCAGTTGGCAATCAGAGCTTGATTCTTTCAACTTGATCCCATTCTCCTCCACCTAGGTTAATATTCTCACTCCCTCTCTTCTTCTTGCAAAAAAAATACATTAATCATACATATTTGTAGCCAAAGGATAATATTAGAAACATAAAAAATGGACTGAAAGAGAGGTACTATTGTGGACCCCTATATAATCCCTTTATGCACGACAATATTGTCATTTTATGTTGTCTGTACAGGATTATTATGAGTAGAAAGGATATATTTATATTCCACGATGAAGCACTAAAGGCTACATTTCTTGACTACGACCAATGGTTTAGGGATTAATTTGAGGCCAAATTGATGAATACACTTGAACACATTTTACATGCATGCCATAAAATAAGGTTTTCAATCTACCAATGGCCATGACATAAATAAACTATGTGCATGTTTCTCTGCTAGTATGTTGAGTCACTATTAGGTCTTGAACTTATATTTCAAACATGTGATTTCCCATACTAATATTCACCTTCTTGTGACATTGTTTTATCTAAGAAAATTTTGGTACAAGTTATGTCGTATCCTTTGTGATCCATATCAACATATGTCATGAAATGTTTGGGTTTATTTTTTCCCTCAAGATTTTCCTTCAGGCAGTAATAGGTGTGACCTATAGCTTTTCTCGTGAGTATGAGTACAAGACTCTACCATACCACTTGTTCTAGGGTTTATTACTACCTAATAAACCTTGATTCCCCTTGGATTTCCTCAACGACATTTCCATGATGCATTCAAAATTTTCACTGTGATCACACAAGCCTTATTTGATATTTCATTAAAGATAATTCCTCCTTGGGGGAACGAATTTTAATGGGCTCATGGTCCTTGATTGATCCAATTTCATATTGTTCCATTTTTCAATTGATAAGGTAATAATTTCAATCATTAACTTTACATGCCTCATCTTTCATAGAAATGGTTTTTAGGTCTTAGACCACTTTCAATTATAAACACTCAATAACAACATCCACCATTTCAGATCATAGAAGCTTATCCTTTAGATATTTCAACCCTGGAAATAGGAATTTGAATTATACTATTATTTTTTGGTAATATTGTCCAAATGAATCAAAAATTGATTATTTTGTGTTGTACCTATGAGCCTCACTGTATTTAACTGAGTCAAATAGAAACTCTTTGACTTACAAACTATTGACCTTTGTAGTTTTCAAAATGGCTTCTTGACTTGAGTGTTGAGAGGACAAACATTTCAACTCAATGAAATAATTATTTTCCTATTTATTTCTTGCCATGTACTTTAGTGTTTGTCATGATATTAAATATTATACCATGTTAATATATGCTACATAATTCAATAGTATATTTCATAGCATTATAAAAGAGAATGAAAATGAGGGGGGCATCTTTTCAAGGTTGAAAACTTCAAAGATCCTTCAATAATGCTTTGGTGATATTTCAAGACAAGCCAAAAATTTCTTCAATAGATTGTTCCATAAGGTATTCAACTATGTCTTCTAGATCTTTAATCATGATTTTGCACACAAGGAATGCTACTTTTATTCTCCAATAATGATTGTACTAGGGCTCAAAAATATTCCTTCAATAGTAATTCAACTACTCCAAATGATATTGTTCGTAGTGTTTATCAACTTCACATGTCAAGATTGTTTTCCACAGTTACTTTCAAAAACATTTAGAGGATTGTTCGAAGCCTGGTTTCAAAAAGGTCCCTTCAATACACTTCAGGGGATGATCAAAGTTTACTTGTAAACTCCAATAATTTCATCCAAATAATATTTTTGAGAGCCTTAATGTATGCTCAAGGTATGCCTAGAAGGTGGGTTGAAGAGAAATATTAAGGAGAGTTGAGTGTACTAAAAAATCTGCCTCATGGTTTGAAATATGATCCTGGTTACAGAAACAAGATTCTAACTCAATCCACCCCTGATAGAAGGCCAGCCATAAAAAAATCATGAAACCCAAAATTGTTACCAAGGAGTAGAATGATATTTTACTGAAAGATATAACAAGTAGAAGATGTAGTTATTTACATGCCCAAATGGAAATATTGAAGACCTTATGGACTAACTACAGAGCTTTATCAAAATATCTAGCCAATCATAGGCCAGGTTGTATGACACATTGTTGAAGACTCAATGCATTCCTTCTTCAAAAATTTGACGACCAACTCAAATATTTCAAAATAATTTTCCTTTTGACCAGATACCTTGCTGCCCCTCTTATCGACAATCCCCTCAGAAAATCAATACAGGAAAACCTTATTCAAAAATTTGAGGACCAACTCTCTTGTTGAATCTATCAGGCCCATTCACCCTCCTCAAATCTGTACTCCAATCCCTTGTTATTTATCTTATTTCCACCTTTTCTTCCCCCAAAGATATTCTTAGAAATATTTGAAATATTGGATGCTTCCTATGGGGAGGAGCCAAAAGGGATAAAGGTTGGCTCTAATTTCTTGGGACAAGCTTTGTCAGGAAAATTCGAAAGGAGTGATATGGCTAAGAGATGCAAAAACCATCAACAAAACACTTTGTGCCTAAACATCTTGGAGATGAATAAAAAATCCAGATGTCGTATGGAGCAAAATGTGGTGGTTCAAATGGACCTCAAAACTATGAGAATAAAAAATTAACAGTGCCATACAAAATAAGAGGATCACACATATTTTTTACATCTCTTTGGAAAACAAATATCATCATGGAACATTTATTCTGGGAAACAAAAAAATGGCTAAAACGCTATTTTGGAAATTTAGGCCGATAGGCCTTCTCTTTTGAAAGAGATCAAATTTTTTTCGTCAACATATTCATTCTGCAGAGGACACCTGCTGCTGTCAACATATTCATTCTACAGAGGACACCTATTGATGTCTATGCAGAGGACGACATATGTCTATGCAAAGGATGGCATCTGTTACTCGTTTAAAAAATGACACTTGTTAAAACTCTTCTAAACCCTAAGCATTCTTCTTAATGCTCAAACAGTCAATGATACCAGTGCTGTTATCGGAGCTGGCTTAAGTTTAGAGAAAATGACTCAGAGATGTTGCATTGCTGCTGGATGGAGGAAAACTCGGTCAGCAGTTTTCATTGGTATTACTCTGTCTTTTCCTTAACTTTTTTTTCTGGAGATTATATTCATAACTAGCCTCTTATTTTTTGATTTGTATCAATTTCACATAAAAATCTATCTTCCTCAAACTTCTGTTCCAGAAATACCTCGTGGAAGCAACCATTCAGAACTTATCTAATTGTCAGGTAATGTCCTTAGAATCTTATCTCAATTTTTTCTACAGTCTCTGCTAGCATTTTCCTTGATATCGTTTATCTTTTACTCTCGAAGGATAGAATAACCCATGTTTAATGGCTACCATTGCAAGTATTTCTTCTTTACTATCGTGATGCATGGTCTCTCTAATATCCTCATGGTTGAGCTGACATACACTCTAATGGACTCCATCCTTTTCTAGGTATTTCAAGTACTTCATGCACCTGTCCAAAGAAACCCAGAGAAGTTTGACCCTTCCCTAACTTGTTTCAATGGGATTTGGGTTTTCCTTTGTAATAAGATTTACCTTATATTTTCTAATGGAAAGAACAACAGTGGTAGACATTTGTTTGTATGTGAGTTCTTTTCCTCAAAGCTTGAGGATTCAGTACCTGTGACATATGTCCCACTATTGCTTTTATTTTCTACTGTTGATTTCAAAAAACACCTGTCAAGATCTGCTCCTTCAACTTCTGAAATTATTCTGGAAACTTCTATCCTTACCCAGAAAATCAGAAAAGGTCATTCTGGAAACCATTATCTTAGCTCCAGTCTCTGGAACCATCATAGGAAACTCTTCTGGAAACTTCTATCCTTGCCCGAGTTTATCCTTGCCTGACTCTAGGCAAGGATAGGATATCTGCCTATAGATCGACTGAAGAAAGGAGTTCCTATCTGGAAGGGGTTCAAGTTTTTCCCGGGACGATGATGTTGATGAATTTGGTAAGTTATATTGGAGTCTCAGGGGCTCTGGTTCTGACTCTGTTAGGATTTGAACTGGCAGGTCCATAGATGAGGCAGGAGAACTGGTTCCATGTTTAGCTGTTGAGAGGGATAGGTTTTCTAAATCTTATTCCTTTTCAGAGAGGTCGTCTTTTATTCACCAATAGGAATTTGGTAGATGGCCACCTGGGTTTGGTGGTTTCCATTCCAGGGATTCAGTTTCTCAGAACGAGAGGATTTACCCTTATGGGTGATCTAGGTCTATGTATCATCAAAGAGAAATGGAAAATTCAATGTACCATGGTAATAGATGGGAAGGAACAAAAATATTGTGAGAATGGCCTTCTGCTCAGGTTTCCTAACCAGATGAATAATTTCGTTTACATAATCTCAAAGAAAATTCATCAAGTGCTCCAGTGAAGGGAGCGCCTTTAGTGGATGAAGAGGTCTCTAAGAATGTAGATAGAGAGGAGGTTTCAAAAGAGAAGGTCTTAGTGAAAAAAATATCTCAATGAGATTGCCACATCAAAAGCTATGTTTTCTGATTCTGGCTATAAGGAGGAAGGGCCTTTGTCTACTGGTAGTAAAATTATAGATGAAAAGGTTGATCTGAATATTCAGACAGTAGAAGAGAATGAAGATCCTAATGCCTTTGCAAGCGAAAAACAAAAGGAATGTGTTAAAATTGCTAACCTATTTACAAGGATCCAGTTCAAATGAGGTTTCAAAGCCTCTTCTTGAAGAGGAATGCCCCATCGAAGGCTCTCAAAAGAATGAAGGAAAAATTCTAGATGCAGAGATCGAGCCAAATGCAGCAGAGAAATATGAGGGATCAATACATGCCTTTTTCGTGGACCTCTTAAGAGGATATCCTAATTTAAGAAATCTTTATCAGTCTCAGGACAACTTTGAAGGATTTGATTGTCTTGTATGCCTTAGCTCATCACCCATGTAATTTTTCTGTGTCACGAGTAGAGTTTTCTTTTTAATGTGTTTTTTGGAGCATCTGAAAGTTTCATCGGTCACAGTTATTTTGAGCATTAAAATGTATTATTTCTTGTAGATGTTGTTCTAGAATCTACATTAGTGTAATCACTCCATCTACTGTTGTTACCAGCATTTTTCTGGACTAATTGACTTATATCCAAAGGCATATCTTTTGAACTTTATAATGGCAAGTGCATCATTCTTCAAACCAGAAGTGCTTCAAGTTCTTACAGAAATGAAATGAAATTCTCAAGCTTGGTGAACCTTTTAAAACATACAAAGGACAAAAATGAGACGCTTTAATTCACAAAGGATATGGTCATGATTGCTTTATGCAAATTTGTTAAATAATTTTATGTTTTAGTAGAGATACTGCTCCCAGATTTGATTCATATAGTTCTTTCTCATGTATTATTTTTCAGACTTAGAGATTTTCGATAACGAATTAATTTGAAGCATTCCATCACTACAATATATTCAATGGATGCGTAGGTGGAATTTTCTTTACTTGTTCATTGCATTTTTATGTGTGTTTTGGTTAAGGTCACTCTCTTGGTTAATTCCTGAGCTCAGATTCAGTATCTAAAATATTTAAGCAATGAATTGGACCAGCTCTTATTGGCAAGGTATGCAAGTATATTAATAATTGGTACACCCTTTTTTGTTGCTATGCCATATTTTTAGATTTTCTCTTGGTTTTTTTATTCAATGTAATTTAATCTTTATGATTGCAGGATCTAGTAGATCAGACTGGAATCGATAACTTCATGGTACAGGAGCTTGATGGAACTCAAAATCAATGGGGCTGGTGCAAACAAAAGTTGTCCATCACTTCGGTGGTGTTATGTTATATTGTGAAAAAAAATTGATTTTCTGATTTTATCAGTTTCATACAAAATATTTTCCTGAGTATTTTGATGTTTGTGAATTTGATCAGCTTGGAGTAAATGCTATATTAGCTGTATCTCTTGTAGTTTTTAAAGCAGGAGCTTATGTTAAGAAGATACCTCTATATCAAGTACCTTTTCATGTAGCCTTGGGATCTTTTGAATTAATTGTGAAATTAGTTTATGTATTTCCAATATTTTTGGAGGGCTAGAGAATGCTTCACAAGGTTTTAATGGTGTGTTTCCTGGGCGTTTCCTATTTATAGTGTTTGTGGAATGCTTCTTATGTACAATACCAATTGAGAGCATATAATAATGTCATTGGGAAGTACTAACCTTATAATAATGTAATGCATCATATTGCAAATATTGCTGGTAACAAAACATTGGTGATGCCAGTACCTACTTTCAATGTCATCAATGGAGGTTCGCATGCAGGATATAAACTGGCAATGCAGGCATATTTCTTTGATTTATATGGAATTTATCACTATAATTTAAAATTACAAAATTGTTTTTCTCTAGGTTTTATTGAATGCTATCCAAGTCATTCATGTATTGAATCATCACTTTCATGCGTAAGAGATCCAAGTGTTTCACAAATGTGTTTGAAAATAGATAGTAGATATTGAACTTTATCACTGAGTCGATCATGGTAATGCAGGAGTTTATGATTCTTCCTGTTGGAGCTTCTTCATTTAGAGAGGCCATGCAGATGGGTTCAGAAGTTTACCATCATTTGAAGGCATGCTTATGCTCCTTTGGCACCTCACCGTTATTTTGTTGTTTTTTGTTTTATAAATAAAGTTTGAGCACTAAATTTATGGAGAATATGTGCATAATCTACTTTCACTTTTCCACCTTAATAATTATTCTGATTTGGCATTCTTTTGTAATTTTCCCAACTTTTTGGGGATCCTCCAGGTTGTTATTAAGAAAAAGTATGGTCAATATGCAACAAATGTTGGAGACGAAGGAGGCTTTGCTCCAAACATTTAGCTTCTTCATTGAATTAAAAATGATTTTTAAACTATGGCATTTTTGCTTCTATAATAGTTATTGTATTAAATATTACTTTGTTGAAATGCAGGAGAATAAAGAAGGCCTGGAATTATTGAATATTTCCATTGAGAAAGCAAGGTATACTGGCAAGGTTGGCATTCTTTTAAGTTTTATTCTTTTCCAGTGTGGAATTTTTATTGGGTACAGTGTTGTGATTAGTTATAAATGATCAAGACTCCAAATATTGCTTCAATTGCCAGGTTGTTATAGGTATGGATGTAGCCGTTTCTGAGTTCTACACTGAGAAGGATCAAAATTATGATTTAAATTTCAAGGAGGAGGTGGGTCTCTATATTGCATTATTGATATCGATGTGTTTAGTGTTCTCTATATTATTAACATCTACGTTGAGTATTGCAGACTTGTTTTTTATATCAAAAAAATAATTTTAATGCACAGAGGAGGAACAGGACCATTATCGCTCGAGTTTTACACCCTTATTCCCTTATAAATAAAGGAGGCCTTAATTAGAGGGAATACCATAGAGAAATTATATTATTTATTTGGATATAATTGTCTTATTACATTGCAATTTGATCACTGCAGAATAATGATGGTAGCCAAAAGATATCAGAGTCTGAGCTGATCAAGATTTATGAATCGTTTATTGAGGATTATCCAATTGTATCTATAGAGGACCTATTTGATCAAGATGATTGGGCTTACTATGAAAAATTTACAGCCACAGTTAGGGAAAAGGTGCAAATTATTAGGGATGATCTATTGGTGACAAATCCAAAGGTATGTATTTGTCTTCTGACACGTGATTTTAGTTTAATCATTGACAGTTCTTATTGGTTCCAACAGAAATCATCGTCATCTTATTTTTCCATTTTTATTTCAATTTTCATTGACATATGCACATGAACTGGTGCAGCGTGTTGCAAAGGCAATCAATGAAACATCCTACAATGCTCTTTTACTAAAGGTAAATAGATTGATCCTTAATTCTATATATTTGTTGCTCATGTGACATATGATGTCTAATATTTCTTTGCAACCTTTTGTAGGTGAATAAAATTGGCTCTGTTGCTAAAAGTATTGAAGCAGTAAAAATTTCCAAATGTGCTAGATGGGGAGTGATGACAAGCCATCGCAGGTATTGACTTAATTTTGTTTTTCGAGGTCTCTTCCTTGGTTTTGCAATTTTTCGTCATATGTGATATTGAAATAATGTATTTTCTAATGCTTCTCTGACTATGTGTATGCAGTGGCGAAACCGAAGACACCTTTATTGCATATCTGGCAGTAGGCTTTGCCACGGTAATGTTCATTTTTCAGTAATTTGCTTGTTTTAAAGTTTGTAGAGATACTAGCAAGTTTTGAATGCGTATGGATTCAATCCTTGTTTTGTTATATACTGGAGGATGGAAAATTTCTTAGTATCATGAAGCAATTAGGGTATTCAACTTCACTTTTGATGTATAAGGGTTGTGTGTTTGCATCATCAGGGCCAAATTAAGACAAGTGCTCCTTGTAGATCTGAGCGACTGGCCAAATATAATCAGGTGCTTTTATAATCTAGTCTTCTGATTTTTCTGGAATCAGTTATTTGTGTTGTCTTATTTACAATGTCTTAATGTCACCTCTGCAGCTTTTAAAAATTGAGGAGGAACTGGGGTGGGTAGCAGTGTATGCAGGCACAAGTTTCTGCAAGCGTGTAGAAACTTGTGTACTAAAGAAAAATGTTTAGGATGTGAGGAGATAAATAAAATTTTACGGGTTTCCTCAGTTTTTCTTGGAGAGAGCCTTCTAATGGCGAGAATATGGATAAATAATAATCTGAATGTTTACACTCGGTTTCTTTATATGAAAGGGGTTTATTTATATGAAAGGGAAGCCGAAACATGAATTCATTATATGTTGCTTCCAGTATACCTCAACCAGGATCATATTACATACCGTTCTTTCTTTTGATATTAAAGAGGTCTAACTTATTAGGTTAGCCAATGCTAGAGAATTCTGGATGCTGAAGGTTCTAGTGAAATAAAATCTTGTATATTATTTTGTCTACAGTATGTTTATTTCTCATGGTAATTTTTAAGGCTGTCTTTTAAAGATGCATTCCAGTGCAGATTTTTATTCTCTGTAAAATGTTTTATGTGAAGATTCATGGCAAGGGTGGTAGAATGTTCAACCAATCAGTATTTTGACATTGTCTTAACGTGAGCATTATAATGGTCAAAGCATATTGCTATTGTTGAGAAGATTTATCATGAGGGTGTTTGAATGTTCAATCTTTACTCTATTCATTGTCTTAACAGGAGCTTTATAATGGGTCAAATCATATTGTTAGTCTGTTAAATGTTATTGTGAAGATTTATGATGAGGGTATTTGAATGTTCAATCAATCTATATTCCGTATTTTGGCATTGTGTTAATATTAGGTTTATATTAGTTTTATTTTGGCATTGACTATATACATAAATGATACATCTTTGCAAGGAATACATGATGCCCAATTGGATTATGAGCCGGTGAATTTTAGGGCTTGGGGCTTGGATGTGCGTCCCATGCTTGGGAAGCATGTCATGGCCTGATCTGATATTTAACTTTGAAGATGGAGGTTGTAATTGGTTCAACGGTCTCTGATACCGATATTTATGTCATGGCCTGATCTTCTATTTAACTGTGTAGATGGAGGTTCTAATTGGTTCAACTGTCTCTTATTTGACAGGATGAATTTTTTATTGCACCCGGAATTGGCAACTACTCTGGGAACTACAGTACGACTCAAAATCAAGAGAAGTTATCTCAAGACTATGGTTCAAAATTTTACACAAGCCAATACCATTATTTCTAGGGATCTCATCACTCAATCTAGATTATAAGAAGTTTTCTCATCACTCATCATCTAGATTATTTCCAAGAAGGTCAACCATGCATGCATAGTGTTCCTCAGTGGGTGTAATGCAATAATCTCGAATCATATAATGAAATTATTCCCAGCTCTCATTGACTAGGCCTGCATGACTACATGCATACAAAATAGAAACAAAGGTGATCTCGTTTGGCTCTGTGCCTACCTCTTGCATTTGTTGAAAAATCGAAAGGGCTTCCTCACCATGTCCATGCATTCCATAACTAGAAATAATTACACTCCATGACACCACGTTTCTTTCAGTCATTTTATCAAAAAAAAATCGTGCAATCTCCACACACCCACATTTGGCATACATGTCTATCAAAGCAGTCCCCACAATAACGTTAGCTTCAAATCCAGTTTTAACAATGTACGAATGCATTGATTTTCCTTGTTGCAAAGCTGCTATGTGGGAACATGCCAAGAGCACAATTACCATGGTAATTGAGTTAGGCATCACATCTTCCAATAGAATGTCATGAAACAGCGTTAAGGCTTCAGTGGCATGCCCAGTTTGGGCACACGCAGCAATCATCGCACTCCAAGAGACCACATCTTTTTTAGACATTATGTCGAACAATTGTTGTGAAATTTCCATATAACCATATTTGGCATACATATCTAGTAGGGAATTCAACACAAATGTATCTGATTCAAGTACCCTTTCAAGGATGAATTCATGAATCCACTTACCCTGTTGCAGAGCTCCTGAAAGTGCACATGCTTGGAGAGCACTTACTAGGGTGAAATAATTCAGCTTCATGCCTACTAATTGCATTTCATTAAAGATATTCAAGGCCTCAGTAGGATGCCCACTTTGGGAATACCCAGGAATCATTGCATTCCAAGAGACCTCATTTCGATGAGACATGTTGTTGAATAATTATTTTGCAATCTCTAATCTTCCACACTTGGCATACATGGTCAAAAGAGAATTCAGCATAAAGAAGTCGACCTGAAATCCACTTCTAATTATGCAACTGTGTATCCAAATTCATTCACACAGACCTGCTACTTTGATACAACCTGAGATCTACCTGTATCTACTTGTATGGGAATTTCAAGGATAAGATTTAAGATAGTTTGGTGAAGAGATGAGAAATACCCAACTGCAGAAAGGAAGCTGACATCCCCTAAACAGAAATACCCAGCACAGAAAAGTCGCAGGTAAAATCAATGTTGGATAAAGAGATTACAAATACTAACTGCATAAAGGAAGCTGACATCTCCTGAACAGAAATACCCAGCACAGAAAAGTCGTAGGTAAAACTAGTGGATAACAAAAATCAATGTTGGATAAAGAGATTAGAAATACTAACTGCAGAACAGAAGATGACAGTCCCCGAAAGTTTGCCACTAAATCTACATTTTCTGGTAGACCTCAGCGTATGCAGTAGCTGCAACTATTGCATGTCACAGTTAGGATAGAAAGAAACAAGTATTCATTACAAGTTGGAAATACTGATTGTAGCAGAGTGCTGATATGATTATCAGCGAGTAGTGATTAATTAATGGGAAAATGAGATAAATATTGGTGTTAATAGAGGTCGGTAGGAGAAATGGCAGATTACGTCATGTAAATTGTCTGCCTCTTTATGTTTTAGCTCATAATTATAAATGGGAGAATCACTCAAGATTCATAGTATAATATTTGCATCTGTTGACCCATAAAATGATGTTTTTCACAGTATTGTGCTCTACAATGCAAATTTCTTCATCTTTCGGGCCATCAAATTGGTCCTCTAAATCAGAAAATATGTTAACATTTCATATATCTGTATTAATGGAGAAAATTTCATCTTTTTGTTTCATGAGTTAAATTCTGATCACTCTGATGCAATTTTCTTTTTTCCCTTCATGTCAAAAATTTCAATTACTTCAAATTAATAATTCACAAACAATACTCCTATCGGCCTCTCTTTGCACCTTCTGGGGCAACTGCTACTATTAGTGTCAATGGCCAAAACTCTCCCAACAATCTCAACTCCACTCCATTCAAGTTCAGTCTACACTATGGTCTCAAAATTGTTGCATAATATTGGTGCTTTTCTTCTTCCACTTCCTCTCATAGGATAAAATTGATAGAATGGACTAACAAAAAAAAATTAGCCAACATATAAAAAAACAAAAATGCATTTCAACAAGCACTAGCTAAGTGACAAATTCCACTTCATGAAGGAGAGGACATATTACATTAGGGATACCAATCACAAGGAAACTTCAATCTATCATAAACATGCAACCACTTCTCCACTCCCATTCTAGATGCATGCTACACCAAATGGAAGAAAGTAGGGAATCTAAAACACTAGCCCACAATCACCCTCCTCATATGACTTCTACTCTTGAAAAAAACTTGTACACGGGATAAAATTCAATAGTAAGGCTTTCTAAGACCTATAATCTACTCCCTCTACCTCTCACGTTGAATCATTGCAAACATATCTTCAATAAATTTAACTACAACTCCTGGTTACAGAAACAAGATTCCAAAGAACAAGCCACAAAAGTAAGGTCTGGTGCATATCTAAGTTCTGTTACTAGTTGCAGGCCTGAAATTTCATAAAACTAGCTACATGTCCAAGGTATAGTACAAGTTGTAGACCTAAAATTCCATAGAATTATGCATCCTCCACGGGTCCGAAAAATAATGAATGAGTGTTGCGTTTGTTTTTTGTATTCTCTGATTGCCATTAGATATGGAATTGTGCGAGGGGAAGCTAAGAGAGGAGGGTATTCCAGGCAAGATGCTACCACCCTTGCTTCTTTTGATTCTGGATCAAGAATTAGAAGAGATGCTGCGAGCTCTCCAAATGGAATTAGCACACCTCCTTTTCATACCTCTGAGGGGTTTTTCGGCTCCCTTTTTCTGTGTTGTCGGTAGTTATGCTATTAATGTGGGTTTATGACTATTGGTTTTTCATTGTAATAGGTTTTGTTGGCCCCAAAACTAGTACAAATACTTCCTTCTCTCATGTTCCCTATGCATGCCTCCGAGAGGTGATTCTGTATCATATGCTGGTGAATCTATAACTAAGAGAAAGGAAGCTATTGGGATCCTATTATGGTTCTTGAACCACTTCTCTACATGCTCCAAAACTAAATCTAGAAATGGAAGGGATGCATTTGGCTATGAGAACATAGCCCACAGAATAAAATTTACCTTAAAATAAAGTCATTTTCAAGACTTACTAGGTTAGAATATATCTAATTTGTTGATAGTGCTCAGAGTGGCTCGAAAATGACAGTGCCCCAGCGAAAAAGACAATGCTGCAGTGTACAGGTTTGTAGAATGTCGGGAGAGACAGGATTTTGGGGTTTTTTTATAAGTATAAAGCTCTCGGACGAGAGTTAAAAAAGCTCTAGGCTGAGAGTTTTACAACTCTCGTACAAGATTTTACCCAAGAGTTTATGTCAATAAAACTCTCGGACGAGAAAATACTTAACTCTCGTTTGAGAGTATTTTAACTTTGGTCAAGCCCAATCAAACTCTCAAGTGAAACACTAAAAATCTCTCTGACAAGAGTTCTAAAACTCTCGGTAGAGAAATTGAGTTGACTATTTTCTTGAACGAGAAATTAAAAATTTCACCCAAATTATGGCCATCTGCCAAAAACTGTTTCCCAGCTTTGGGATTTCACCCATGAGTAATGATATCATCCAAATCCTAGAGGTTTTTATTATCTTTACTTTGAACAAGGTCCTACAATTCGAGATTGAGTAATATATGTTTACTCCCAACTATTATTGGCTCAAATAATAAGGGTAGATATGAGAGTTGTCTCATGTCGAACACTTTGAGTGAAAGCTTTGTTCATTTGTCTTTCCAATAATACCACATGAGTGCACTGGAAAAATAGAACATTGCAAGGGCCTTCGAAAGGGTAATTTATAAGACAACACCTCTCATTATGTTTCGTAGCAAGTGATTGGATTCACAAATGAGGACTTTTTTAAATGATGATTTTTTGTATGACCGATGAGCTCGACACTCCTCAGTTTGGGCTCGATATTCATCCCATATACCATTTTCGTATAGTGGCACGATGGCACTTGAGGAAACTTTGGAATGGGAAATTCCCCAACTGCACACCCATTTATGGCATGCAAATATGTCATAGATCAAAATATTATAACCCTAAACCTCTTCTGAAAAAAAATAAAAGGAAAACCCAGTTAATCTAGTCATTATCATGTCCCCTTAACCTAGTTCCCTACATCCTCCTTGATTGCACATACAACTCAACCCCTCTCCACCCCTTAAACCGAGATGAAAAGGATTCAATTTTAATAGGAAGAATCAATGGGATGAAGAAAATTGAGTAAGTTGTAGTCCCTACATCCTCCTTGACTATTCCTGTGACTCAACCGGCTCAACTACCCCTCATCTCCTTCAACTGCGATAAAAAAGCTTCAATTTCAATAGGAAGAACATGCAGGATTGAGAACCTCAAGAAAGTTATATTCCACGCATCCTCCTTGGCTTCCTCTACAACTCAACCCCCTTAGCTCCTTCAACCTGGATTAAAACACTTAAATAGGAATAAATGGTAGGATCAAGAACCTCCTGCAAATTGCAATAGGAAGAAATGGCCAGATCAAACTGCGTCATTACATCACTAAGAAGCCTCGGTTTTCAAGGCATTGATTCGCATATGGAGAGAGATATCATCAGAAATAAATAAGAGGAAGAAACACTCACTAGTGTGTTCTAATTGTTTGAGCTAGAGGAAGGTAAATTAGTAGACATGATATAGGCTAAGAAAAGTGGATCCAATCCAAACCAACCACCCTATGAATTTTAAAATCCTAGAGGTAATCCCAACTTTTTATTATAATTTGGACTTGAAATCACCTTTTCTTAGTCTCAATAAATGAAGTAAATAGTCACAACCCCTTGGAGAAGGAAATTTGAGAAAAACAATTAGCATGAACAAATAAATAATCCAATGAGCTGAGCTGAGAGGGGTCTCCATTTATAAACAACCATCCATAGGCTTGTTAGAGTTAGTATGAATCTTTATTGGAAGGTTAGTAGTCTTCACATCACCAACCACATCCAATAGAAAGGTACCAACCCCTACAATTAAAATTATGTCTCCAAATAAGGTGTAGTCAATACCAATAATATCATATTATGAATCTATTACAATATGATTTGCAAAGTACATTTCCATACATGTGTGAAAGAAAAAATCCATCTCATTAGCGAAAATAAGTCTTTTTGAAGGGCTCACGAAACCCCCTTGAAGGAGACAAGAACGGTTTGAAACCATAGAATATAAGTTTATCCTTGAACCCTAGTTCTACAACCCTTAGGATAAATGTTAATATTCAATAGTATAATCTCATATGATACCCTAATCTCAAATCAATCTTCGAGAAAGGTGTTTTTCCCTTCAATTGAGCGAACAAATCATCAATCCTCAACAACAAATACTTATTCTTAATGGTCACCTTGTTGAATTGCATGTAATGAATGCACAATCTGAGAGTACCATCCTTCTTCTTCACAAATAATACTGGTGTGGTCCATGGTGATATAATTTCCCTAATGTATCACTTGTCCAACATTTGCTTTAATTGCAACTTTATCTCTACCAACTCTGGAGTGCTCATATTGTATGGTTTTTTTTATGTTAGTGCGGCCCCTAGCACCAGATCAATAGAAAAATACACATTCATGTGAGACAAAAACTTTGAAATATCTATAGGAAATGCATCTTGAGATTGTTGAAATATCTAATTTCTTCATTTTTCCATTATTTTCCTTCATTTTCCTCCTCACATGCAACGAGCAACCTTTCACCTCCCTTTTCTCCTATTTTCCATTATTTTCATAAATAAAATTCCAATAAATGCCTCATGCCTTTCCAAAGCCTTTTCCATTTCCTTTTCCAATTTCCATAACCATAAATAAACCGAAATAAACACCCACTAGGATTTTTTTGCACAACATTCAACTTGGAATATGTGTCTCATAACCAAGGTCTTATTTTACCTTTATTAACATTTACATGGATTTTTGACCAGGGTTACAACTTGCTGCTACAATGGTAGCTTTAACCTTTGATTCTTCATCAAACATGGCACTTTCCATTTTTCCACAATCAATCCTTGTTTCGAAAAAGAGACCACAAATTTCATCAACATAATTTTCATCCACTTTATGGTTATATATCTAAGCATGCATGTGCTGCTTAACAATTTTAGCTTCACCAAATTCATCATTTGTTGTTGGATTCATGAGAAATGCACATTCAGCTCTACAAACCATTATTCATATGAAATATTGTCTTTATTATTCTCAAACTTAAATGCTTCAAACTCTGATGCAAAGAGGTCATCATAAACTACAATCATACCAACTAGATCACACATGTTATTCACTTCTTTATTGGAAGCTTCACCATCATCAACAAGGACTATTGTTGGATTCACCAATTCACTACTGAATTTTCAGTCACCATCCACATGTGCCTCATCAGAGTGGGATCCATCATCATCTTCACCATCCATGTTACAGTGGGGTTCTCAAGAATTGATATGTTCTTACTCTACCTCACACGTAGGGGCTTCAACTTCTCACTCTGTAATATTTTATGTGTCTTCTTCATCCATATGAATTTTTGCATGATGGGTTTCACTTTTATAGTCTTTATGACCATAATCCACATTTGAGTGGGATTCTCCAAGCTTTGTTTTACTCCTAGAGTCTTTCTCATTTAATCTCAGAGCTGCAGTTAACTTTCTATTGATTCTTCAACAAACTATAACATAATTTGTTGCTTTATGTCACTTTATACGAAATTCTACTTCGAGGGTCTTCCATTCTTCCTAGGAAGATGTATCTTTTTCTACCTTGCACAAGGACTTCTCATCCAATGCATATTTTATAAGATCCGATACTAATATATCACATTCTTCATCACATGGTTTATTAGTCCGATACTCAATCAACTCTTTACATCGAACAAAAGTTTTCATTTTGATAGTTCCTAAAAAATAAAAAATTTACTAGTAAATTTTGGAAGTGTTATTGGATTTATCCTGATCCATTCGTCCTCAAATTTTTCTAATTCATCTACTTGTCTTTTAGATTCCTCCATTGTGGAGAGAACCTCTATGACATATTCAAAATACTTTGGCTCTTCCTCTCGATTTATTTTCTCAGTTTTCTTCATTCTTACTTTGTGACCCATGGTTGTAGTCTTTCTTTTGTCTTCTACCTTCTTTCCTTATTGTGTTAGCCTTCTATAAATTAACATCACATCCACTTGATTATGTTTAAAATTAAACATTTTAACCTTCACTTTAAAGGTGGCTCCCAACAACTACTAGCAATTTTTCTAAGCTCTTCTATGCATATTCTTATGGAGGCTCATGGCTGCAAATTATGGTGGAGACTCCTTCTTTGGTTAGTGGTGGTGGATCTTTCCTCTTGATATGGTGGTGGCTCTATAGGCTACTCACCCTAATATTTTAGTAGTTGGGTTTACAAACTCTCAACGAGCTCTAATTTCTACTTATGAACCAATGGATGCAAACTTTGATTTGCAGACTTCTCACAAGAGCCAAGGATCTTAGTGGAAGTAGCTCATGACCTTCTTAACTTGTTTGGTGCTTTGAAACCTTCCTAAAGTTTTCTCTGATACCACTTGTTATTTATATGCAAAGATAAACATGCAAACACAAGACAAATAATTACACAAGCTTCATGAAGAAATAAGTTATATTCATTAATTATTCTCTCATATACATCCACCAAATTGTTGTTATTCTCTCTTTTTAATTCACATTACAATGACCCAACCATGAATATATAAGCACTGAACTTTCTAAATATGGAATCATGCAAACTCTAACTTTCTTTTCTTCATGCAAGCTATGACTTGATGCTTTAACTAAACTTTTCGAACTTCACTTTAACATAAATTAACATTTTTTTTTTCCTTCACTTAAATTTTCTTGACAAGGCATTACCTTTTTAAATTTGACTCACTTGAATTTTAATATTAGACTTAGTTAGACTTAAGTTGCTTTCCTTCACTTAATTTAACTCTTCATACATTTCATGCATCGAGAGTACTTACTATTTCTATCAAGTGAAACAATTTTGATCTATGAAAAATTTGTGATCGATGATTGTAAATGAAATAGGATATCTGGTGATAGGTTTGTATGAATTGTGTGCTCTTATAATTTAAATTGTTATACGAGACTAGAGTTCACTTGATTGTAACACATTTAAATATTTGACAATTGTTAGGCCAGTTAGGTTGTTGATTCTATAAGATTACTTTCATTCATATCATTTTAATATTAGTTATGTTAAGGCATAATTGTATGGAATCATTATCTACATACTTCAATAAATGTTAAACTTATGAATTTTAATGATTGTGAAATATAAAAAGTGAGGTGTAGTATATAATCACATAGTTTCATATTGAGAAAATCGAAGAGATGAAATGAGTTAGATGCACCACAAACCTATAGTGATGGGCCATTTGGGTGCGCTAAGTCAGTCTGAGATATGGGTGACTATAGGGGCTTGACAATGGATCTTTAGGTTAAATTAAAGTTTATGATAGAGTACTCTTTCAACCTCCTTCACAATTTCTTTACATATATCTCTATTAAGTGATGAAGATAAACCATATAATCATTATTCCCTAGTTTGAAATGATATGAATTACTAATATTACTTGGTTTCTTAATAATGCATTCATGTTTTTCTAATTACCAGATGAAAATTTTTACCAACAACTTAATACCTAGTAATAAATTAATATAAAAAAATATTAAACTATATATATATATCTATATATATATATATATATATATATATATATATATATATATATATATAAAGTTTTTTTACAATAAGAAAAAATTTAAATACTAAAATTTTATATAAGAAATAATTAAATTATTGTTACTTATCTCTTTGATATATTTGTTCAACGGTGAAAAGAAAATTGAGATGTGACTATAATATATATACAAGAATCAAAATTTGGATTTTTCATTCAGAAATAAAAAAAATGAAGGTTAAAATGCATATATGGATAAATTTGTATTTTTTTATTTTATTTCTTAATGTATAGTTTTGATATATATATATAACAATTGAGAAAATATTTAAAAAAAAATTATAGTTATATTGTATTTAATTTCTTGCAAATTTATATCAAAGTTTAGCTGAAGTAATTAATTTTTTTTCACATATTTAAAAAAATAAACAATTTTAGTTCATGGAATGTAACTCATTTGAGAATCACCTTGTTATGAATTGTTATGTTAACACATGAGATTCAAAGTTAAGTCCCCTTGAGTGGCCAACCAAAAAATAATATTTTTTTATCTATTTATTTATTTATTATATTTTTAGAATGTGGTTTAATGAAAAAGTAAAAATAGAATATTAAAAAAATAAAATTGCCATGATCAAATTTCATGTGGTTTGAATATCTATTTTCAAAAATTAAAAATAGAATTATCCACTATCCACTCATGGACTTTCAGTGAAAAGAATGAAGTTTTAAAAACCATATATGGATGAATTTGTATTTTTTATTTTATATATATATATATATATAACAATTGAGAAAAAATTTTAAAAAAATTATCGTTATATTGTATTTAATTTCTTGCAAATTTATATCAAAGTTTAGTTTAAGTAATTAAAAAATTTTCACATATTTAAAAAAAAATAAACAATTTTAGTTCATGGAATGTAAGTTATTTGACAATCCCCTTGTTATGAAGTATTGCTAATGGTTTTGTTTTAATTGCTAATTGCCTTAAATGGGTTTAGCCTTAATTTTCATTGTATTAAGTTGACAATGTCTTAAATATAAAGTTTTATATTAAAATATTTTGGTCTCAAACTGCTTTTCTATTAAATATGAAGTTTTGTCATAAAATATTTTTGTCTCAAACTAGTTTTGTCTTAAAATATATTTGTCTCAAACTGTTTTTGTCTTAAATATAAAATTTTTTCTTAAAAAAAAATTGTCTTAAATTGTTTTTGTGTTAAAATATTTTTGTTTCAAATTGTTTTTGTCTTAAATATAAAATTTTGTCTCAAATTATTTTTGTCTGAGGGTACTTTTGTCTTAAATTTTATATACAATTGATATTAAATTTTAATATAAAATAATTAAAATAAAAAGTGATTTTTGAAAACAAAAGATTTCCTTATCTTAAATAAACGTCTTAAGAATGCTACAGTAGCGTAAATATTTATAACTTCGGAGATCATCCTATTGGAATTTTTGAATATTCTGAACAAACAGGGAGAACAAAAGAGTCTCCTTTACAACATAGAGATTCAATATGGAAATTTCAATTTCTAGATAGAGATGATGCAAATTTTGCTTTTCATTAAAAAAACTAAAAACTATTACAATGGATGGATTCAATCTTCAGAATGAAGTTCTGGTTATACAAATATTTAGCTGCTACAGACCCAGCGTTACAATATTCCTCTCTGTCTCTCAAAACGCACAAAACAGTGCTCTCTAGTCTTACTGTGTTTTCTTTGCCTGTGGGCTTTTTCTCAATGCACAGCAAAATAACATTCTACATAAGCCTATGGGCTTTTTTCTTTTATATGGTGCGGCACCATAAAAAAACATAAAAAAAATAAACCAAAAAAAAACTTTAATACTATGCCGCATGAAACTTTAAACAAACTTTAATAAACCTTGTGGGCCCGGACTTCATATCGGCGCATCAACAATCGGCGCATCTTGGTTTAGCGGACGAACTTTTCGACTTAGCGATTGCGATATGTGATGAACCCCACAGCGTAGATCACATCGATGCATCGGCAAATAAACTTTGGAATGGATGGTTGAATGTGTTAGGGTCCCGTGTTTTGATAGTTTGGCAAATCAAAAGACAAGGAAACATCAGAACCAATCTTTAGAGTTACAGGATCTAGTCCTCCTGTTCTCAGAGAGGGATCTCTCAAATGTTTTTTTGCAAAGGTTTATCTTGTGTGCTTCGAGTATTGGTTTTAGACTAGTTATTAAGTGCAGGTGTTGTTTGGTTATTTGGTTGGATTGAATTGATACAGCAGAACATGAAAGTCTAGGAAAGATACATAGAATGGAGAAACATCTGGTTCATTGGGCAATGGAGTCAAAATAAGGTCATAACAAACTCATCAAAGGATATGGGATATCAAAGGGCAAATCTAACTTGGCCACAAGATCCTTTTGTTTTTGGAATGGGATGAACATTAATGATTTGGAAAGAGAGGTTTAATTCTCAACAAAGGGAAATTTGGAAGCATAATTTGAACAATAAAGAGCTCTTTGATAGACATGGCTAACCATAAATTCTACAAATCACACCTTTAAGCAAATAATGATTTCAAAACAACTTTCAAAATGAAATCTAAGATTCAGGGAACACCTTATTTCCTCAAATATTTTATTCTAAAGGATTTAGAAAAGATAAAAGATTTACTGATAATTACAGCCATAGAAGAGGGAACACCTAAAAACATCTATGATCATAATTATAACGACCTTTAAGCCAACTGTTTAAGTGAGGACAAAGGGCAAGATCAAAATAGACCTCTCTGGTTCACTATAAGCAAAGAACTTCAAAAGGGAGACTTCAATAACAGCTTTTTAAGTGGTAGCAGACAAGTAGGGAGAACCATAAATCATGCTGAAACAAACTATTCAAACTATTAAGGAAATAAACAAGCATGAAGACTAAAGAGAAAGATTTAAGCCTCTAAAATACTTCAGCAGAAGGAAACATAAAACAGTGAAGGATGAACAGGTCTAAGGTGCTTCCAAGGGTCATTTCTTAGCCTAAAACTTTCTATCCTACTGTAGTAAGAAATTATGGAACATAATGAAAACAGGGGGAAAACATAAGACAGTTCAGAATACTTCACCAACAGCCAAGCTCATGGATCCAATGATAGAGCCTTCTCAGGAACAAGCATGCAACAACATCATCAAAACCTCCAAGACTTCAATTTGTTCTTCAACTTCAACAGACTATGTATTTACTTCAAAGATTTTCAGTATTACAACTTGTGATCAAACAATAACCAACAATTTCTCATCTTCTACGGAAGTATTTATGGAAGGATGAGGAGGTGAGAATTGACAAAAGATCTCTTAAGGAAATTAATACAGATTCAAGACTTCTTGGCATTTTGAGGGGCTCGATGGAGAAGTTTAAAGGTGGACTATTGTATTAACTGTTTTACAATAAATATCAAAGCTCAGAGGGAGCTTTTATTGACTTTGAGGCTCTGTGTAATGTTTGGAGTAACTCTGCAGATATTTCTGCATTGATTTCCTTGCAGAAGTAACTCCCTGGATGTGCTGAGGAAAAATATTTGGTTTTGCAATAACTTCAGCCTCTGTTTGAATGGTTTGAGGCAACAGGTGGCTCCTTTGGTAGTCGAGGAATCAATTCACCTCCCCTGAAGTAGTGGAAGCCTTTTCTGTCTGTGAAACACTTATGATTTTCTATTAATTGTGTCTTAACCCAGGGAATTAGGCTTTTGACAATCATTCTTAGCCGTAATTCCCCAGATCTATCTTTAATCTCCATCTGCTATGCTTTGTCCTCAAAATTATACTCTTTAACTGTTCTTTTGAATAAAACAGTGTCTTGTCGATATGTAGGGACATGCAGGCCTCTTTATGTTATCAACGCTCATGAAACATTGATAAATCATTGAACAGAGCTCATGAATGGTTCTCTTTTAAGGAAGGAAGGCACAGGAATCGTCACCCTCGGCCCTTAGCCTTTCTTCAATATAACAGTGAAAACCATTTAAAACCTGCATAAAACATAAAACATTTAAGAAATCCTACGTGTTTTAGGTTTAACTGCTTCAGAAGGCGGGGAAAGAGCATGGTCGTTGGATGGCATCATCCAACGGTTAGGATTGATCGAGAGGGATCGTGGACCGGATGGAAAAAAAGATTAAATCTGAGCTGTCGATCATGCAGAGATCGACGGTCGGGAGCGTAGATTGAAATTCAAACGGGAAGAATCTAGCGATGAATTTTGGAGTGTTGATATGCAAATCAGATCGATGGCGGAGATGTCGTTGCTGTTGCACGGACACCCGTGTTATCACGTGTGCATCTTAGTTAACTATCGTGCATCTTCAGCGAGCAATAGTCGTTGGATGGCCCGCCCCAGATCGAAGGGTCCACAGCAATATCGCTGGGCATCCGCGTCCGAACAATAATGTGCGATGGACGATGGTTATGCGTGATGGACAGCGGTTTTGAAAAAGGTACAGGGGACGTGTGGCGGAAAATGTATAGAACGGCTAGCCATTCGGAAAAAGCCACCCTTGCCCCAAAGGTGATGCGATGAATATCGCGCGGTTTTGGGCAATCGAATTATGGGCGGTGGGGACCACGAGGAGACAAACTTCGCACCGTCGATCAATGGATTTAGATCAACGGTGTGAAATGACCTAAAACTTGTACCGGCGGAAATTATAATAAAATAATAAAACAATGGTTTTGATAAATAACAAAGGTTTTTAAGCTTTTCGGGCAGAGAAATATTTTTAAAATGGGTAAGCGCCCGGTTCCGGTGTCAGGGTGTATGGGCAGAAAAGGCTAGAGACTTGGCCCAAGGGGGCTTAAGCCCAATATATATAAACAAATGGGATTTTTATGGTTTTTTCATGATTTTCAAAGGTTTTGAGGGTTCCGATAAGGTTAAGAGAGAGTCTTAAAACCTTATAAAGGGGATTTTGATGAGGGGAAAGGGGAGAAACATGAAAATGAGGGATTTTCATGGGAAATGAAAGGGTTAAAAAAGAGGTTAGTTTGGAAAAGGGGAAAAGGGGAAAAAGGGTCTTGCAGCAGTATTTGGCCTTGGAAATCAGCAGGATTTCAAGGTCTTTTGGGAAGTAAACAGCAGTGCAGATTTGGAAAGAGGCAGGAGGCCTTCAAGAGTCTTCAAGAGCCAACAGTTTGTTGTCATAAAAAATTGTTCCTTGAAGGCTCAAAACAGATTTAGCCACCTTTTGGTATAATCAAATTTTACAGGTGGCTAACAGTGGCTCCACTTGGGGATGGTGCTTTCTTGAAGGCATCAAGAATTCATACTAGGATTCTCTGGGAGGCTGACCTGTGCCACATCCATTAGGTTCTTTGGGAGGCTAACCTGTGCCTGATCCATTGGGCTGCTCTTCCTTTACTGGGATGATCTTTCTCTGAAAACATATTAGCAACCATGAAAACAATGGATCTTCATCAATATAAGCTTCTACCTACCCAATCCTACTGATCTAAAATTTTTAATTCCTTAGAGTGCACTTGGATTGGCAAACTCTTTTCACAACATTTTATTCTTTTGAAAGTAGGAAATATAATCTATTTCTACTCATTATTTCTCCCTGAACTCAGATTAAACAGTTGAGTTCTAATGTTTCTCTACCTAATCTACCATCTGTTGGGATTAAACAGTCCAACAGACTCTATTCTCTAAATTCTACAACGGAAATTTAAAAGCATTCAGTCAGGATTGAACAATCTAACTTGATTCTAGTCTGTGGCATAAAAACAAGCTGCACACAGATATTTATTTTGCAGAAAATTTAAATCAAAATGATGAAGGCTTAAGATCTGAAAGTTCAAAGTACTTCCTTCATCCTTTTTCAACTCTGATTTTAGGCTTGTTTGAGCTGTTTTTCCTTGTTCTCTGGTTCATATTTTGAGCTAATTAGAACCAGATTTACATCCTTTTTTACTCAGAAAAATAAGAACAGATTTGAGTCATATTTCTTGGGAAACTTAGGTTCAGATTTTGAGTATGTTTGAACCTTTAATTTCTATCCTAATCTATCTACTGATAAGACAAGATTAAACAGTTAGGCAAATCAAATTCACTACCTTATCAGCAGAAAATTTAAAACTAATTTAGTCAAGATTAGGTTGTTTGACTAACTAGAAGTGTGGTTTTTAGGAGTGGCATTTAAGCTTGCACACTTTCAGGTTTGTGTTTCTCTTTTTTGGTATGGGGCTATACCTTTCTTGTTTTCATAATCTGCCCTCTTTTCTTTCTTTCTTTGTTTTTGTATTTTTTGATTTTTCTAACATTGAATGCAATGGTTAGACTATGATATTTACAATGAAAAATAAAATGCTTTGAAACTTAAGATTCTTGGCAGAAGTAATGCTTGAGCATCCTGCCATTGATAGGACCTCCATATAGATCTTCTCCAATCAATTCTTTTAAGAAAAATGCATTGTGACCCCTCTCAGCATGAATAATATAGGGCCCTTTCCACAAATTCTCAAACTTGTCGTGTTTTCCCTTCTCTTCTCTTCTTGAATCCCATTTAAGAACAACATTTCCAGCTTGGACATTGTTTGCCTTAGCCCTTTTATCAAATAGCTTCTTCATATTCTCTTGGACTAACTGTGTTCTTTCATAAAATTCTTCTCTGGTCTGTTGTAAATGGATTGTTTGGTTGATTCTTCTTTGCATATCATTCTCTTCAATCTTCACTTCTTGACGGAGCTTCATGACTGGCACTCCCAATGAGGTGGGAAAGACTGCATCCATGCCATAGACTAGCTGATAGGGGGACATGTTTATTGATTTATGTGTAGTTAGCCTATCAGCCCATAAGGCATGAACCAGTTTACTGCGCCATGATTTCTGATTTTGCTCCAACAGCTTTTTAATGATATTGATGAGGCTTTTGTTGGAGGATTCAGCTAATCCATTTGCTTGGGGATAGTAAGCAGTGGAATGGCCCAAGGTTATGTGGTATTTGTGACAGAAATCAATCATATTCTTAGATTTGAAAGCAGCAGCGTTGTCTGTTATGATTTTTCTGGGACAACCAAATCTGGATAGGATATTGGTTTCAAGAAACTTGATAATGATAGAGTCATTAGCATTCCTGGATGGTATATCTTCTATCCTTTTGGTAAATAAGTCAGTGGCTGTAAGGATCCATTTATTCTGAGCTGAGGAGGATGGGTGAATTTCCCCAATAAATTCTAAACCCCATTGTTGAAAAGGTGCCTCAACTCTGATAGGATGTAAGGGTAAGGGAAGAAGTTTTCTTTTGCCATAAAAAATTTGACACTTATGGCAAGATATGACCAGCTTTTGAGTGTCTGGGAAAAGGGTAGGCCAGTAATAACCAGATCTAAGAATTTTGTTTGGTGTGGCCTTCCAGTAGAGGTGTCCTCCACATTCTCCTTCATGCAACTCATGCATGATCTTTCCTGCATCATCTTCAAGTAAACATTTAAGCAAAATTCTAGCAGCATTTTTCCAATATAATACTCCATCTAAGATACAAAAACTCAAAGCCTTTTGTTTCAAAAATCTAGCTTTAGTTTTGGACAAAGAAGGAGGGGCGTTTAGATATAAAAGCACATAAATAATGTAAGCATACCAAGGAGAATTTAGAAATGTTTCTTCAATAAAAGGAGCATCAGATTCCTCTATTTCTTCCAACACATCCACCATATTCATGTCTAGTGCTTGGAAGTTAGACTCAACCATAATTTTTGCTAACCCTTGCCCTTTAACTAGCTTGGTGGGCCTAATTTCTAACTCATATTCAAGAATGGTTGCAATCCATTTTCCCCTATTACCATTAGGGTCTTGACTTAGAATGTCCTTGACAACAGTATGTGGAACAAAAGCAATTATGTGAGAGTGTAAAATATAGACCCTAAAGTCTTTTAATTCTTTTACTAATGCTAAGGCTTGCTTCTCCATGATATTATATTTGAGAGGAGCATATCTTAAGGCCCTACTAAAGAAAGATATTGGTTGTTCTTGCCCCAAATCATTTTTTTGAAGTAAAACTGTAGCTATTTGTATGTTCAGATGCAAAGGAAAAGATGTAAAAATCTTTGGTAAAATCTGGACTAATCAGGACTGGTGCTTGAGTAAGAGCTTGTTTGACCAGTTCGAATGATTGTTTAGCTGGTAAAGTCCATTTTACACCGACATCTTTCTTAAGCCTGTTTGTGATGTTTTTTAATAGCTCAACAAGGTTAGGAATAAACCTCCTCAGAAAATTAATCTTCCCGATGAAAGATTGCAATTCTTTGAGGCTCCTTGGATGACTGATCTGCAATATGCCATCTATCCTTGTGGGGTCTATCTTGATTCCTTCTTTTGAAATTATGTGGCCAAGAAGTTTACCTTCTTGGAGACCAAAGAGTGTTTTCTTGGGATTCAATGACAAGCCAAATTTTCTACACTTCTCAAAACCTTTTCTCAAGTGAATCAAATGTTCTTCATCAGTTTTTGAAAAGACAGTTATGTCATCAAGGTAAATAATTATGAAATAGCCAATATCTTCAGAAAAGGCTATGTCCATGGCCCTTTAGAAGGTGGCCCCTACATTCACTAACCTGAAAGGCATTTTGACATACATGAAGGTGCCCCAAGGTGTGGTAAAAGCAGTTTTGATTTGATCACTTGGGAGCACTAACACCTGGTTGTAGCTTGAGAACCCATCTAGGAGTGATATCCTTTTTGACCCAACTACCTTCTGAAGTATATGATCCATCTTGGGCAAAGGGTAGTTGTCTTTTAGGGATGCTCTATTTAGGTTTCTGAAATCGATACATAGTCTGATCTCCCCTGTCTTTTTCCTAATAGAAACCAAGTTTGATACCCATTCTGAAAATCTAACAGGTACTATAATGTCAGCATCATGCATATTTTTAATTTCGGCTTTAACTAAAGGTAATAAAAGTGGGTTTATTCTCCTTAGTTTTTGTTTGAAGGGCTTTTGATTTTCCTTCAGGGGAATCTTGTGTTGAATGATGCTAGTATCATAAGATTTCAGATCTGTGTATGCCCAGACAAAAACATCTTTAAACTCCTTAAACAAATCAATGTATCGAGATTTCATATGAGTTGAAAGAGTGTTGGACAATTTAATAATTTTGGGTTCTGTTAGGGAGCCTATGTTGTATTCTTCTATGTTTGTTTCTACAGGCTCCATTTTTGGTTCTTTGGCTACATCATTAAAGTCGAAAAGGTGTTCCAAAGGTGAGAGACCTCTTGGAATTGAACCGTTCTTACATTCTAAAACTTCCAGGTCTTTTTGGTCCATGTTGTCAGTTGACTCTGCTTCAAATGTATTCTAATAATGTCTTATATCAGCAGAGTGTGTTATTTCGGCTTCTGGGATTTCTTCAATATATGGACAGTTCTGATTATGGCTAGATTCCGATGTTGGTATGGTGAAATCGTTTTCTGAATTTAAGAAATATTCTATGTGTTGGTCAGAATTAAATACTTTCCAGTGGTCTACGTTATCAGGTACAGCAAGCCTATGTTTTACCTTCACGCTAAGCTGTTCATTTATCTTAGGTATTTGACAATTACTGGCATTAAACGCAAGTTCATTTGCTAAATGATTCAATTCTCTTGGAATGAAAATAAGTTCATATTTCTCAAAGGTTTTTAATAGATCAAGGGCAGCATTTTGATATTCCCTAAGTCTTTGATTTCTAGCTGAGTATTCTCCTTTGATTTGTTTTATGATAAGTTCAGAATCTCCCAAGATTGATATCCTCTGGGATTCTAACTGTTTAAGCATTTGTAAGCCTAGGAGAAGTGCTTCATACTCAGCAATATCGTTAGTGCATGGGAAATCCAATTTGTATGAAAAAATCTGTTTTGTATTTTGAATCCACACACCTGCTCCTGCGCTTGTTTTATTATAAGACCCATCAAAGTTTATTGTCCAAAGTATGTCGTTCCTATTTTCATTTTCTTGTTGCTGTTGATTTTCAATGTTTTGAATTTGATTAAAGGGAAGATTTGATTGTTCTGGTGACCTGATTGGTTCCATGATTTCTTTATCTTGTTGAGTAATTTCATCTTCATTACATAAGATAAAGGAATCTAAATTTGAATGAATGGAATAGATTGGAGAGTTTTTTGGTTTGTCTATATTGCTCACCATGTATTTCATGTGAGATTCCCTGTATAGTATTCTGTTTTGATTAAAAATGGGAATGGTGGCATAAGACATGTCCATTTGAAGGCTTCCCTGAAGTTTGGCTCCCCAAGATCTTGATAAGAGCATGCCATACTTAGGGGGAATGTCGGCTACAACTATGTCCCTGACTAGGCTCTTAGCAGGGATTTGGGATAAGTTAACACACAAATCTTTGATTAAACCCAAACATTTGACTCTGCTTGAGTCAAAGGAATATAAGTCTTTGTATGGTTTAGTAATTTCTAAGCCTAAGCTTTCCATCACTACCTTGGGCATTAGATTGTGTGAAGCTCCTAAGTCTAACATGGCATTGTGTAAAATTTTCTCATGTATGTTCAAGCTAACATAGAAGGGAGGGACAGCCCCTTCTTGGTATTTTCCTTCAACTTCTAGACCAAACAACAACTCAGGTTTGTCATATTTCAATTTTAAGGTGTCAGTATCGCTTCCTAAGTTCAAAGCTTTCAAAACTTGGTTTTTGTACACTTCTTGGGTTACTAGTTCAGCTAGGGGATAGTAATTTTTATCTTGGAAATCTCTCCCTCAAGGCTGAAAGGAATAATTTACTTGTTGATATTTACATCTGTTTTTTCAATTGAATTCTTTTCAGCAACTTTGATTTGTTGAACCTTATTTGGACTGGTAATTGGGATAGTTTTTTTAGGACCACTAGCTGAAGTGCTAGGGGTACTCTGTTCAACATTTGGCTGGACACCTTTGTCTTTGTTTAAGTCTGGTGTTTTGGCCAAAATGTTGGTTTTTTCTGCTATCCTCTTGGGCTGGTTTTCTGCGTTTTTCTTGACAGCAGTGCTAGTGTTCTTATCTTTCGAATTATCTATACTTCACTTGCTCCTAAGGTCATACTATTTATGTACCTCCATGATTTCATTTTTAAAACCCAATCTATAGTCATCAGAATCTTCATAGGTGTTTGTATTTTTATCATAAGAGAAGAAACCTTGTTCTTCCTCAGTGAGGAAGACATCATCCCCACTGTTGGATCAAATCAAGTTTACATGTGATTCTTCCAACCTTTCTAACTCCCTGTCTTCCTCATATTGATCTACATAGTTCTGTTGAAAGGGAGGTCTAATCTGTTGGTCACCTTATTTTTGCTTATCTTGATTGTTGTATCTTCTATAATTCTGATTTCTATTTCTGTTTTGATTGTTTTGGGGTGGAGTTTGGTTTTGATTTGCTTGTGCTTTCTTAATTATGCTCATCTCTTTCATCATTTCTTCCATCATTCTCTCCATTTTTGAGCTTGAAGTAGAAGGAGGGGATTCCTCTCTAAAAGATACTCTCTTCTCAGTTTTCATTCTTGCTCTCTTCTCCATTAAGTTGACTTCCACAGAAAGAGCACCCCTTTGCATATCTTCAAGATTTGTAAAATATCTCTCTCTTAGCGAATAGGTCATGTCAGAGTCAAACCCTTCAGGGAACTTGTTTAAAGCTGCGCCCTGTGGAGGTTTTACTTCTGGGGAAAGGGCATTATACACACTATTAAATCTAGTGCAATAAGCTTGCACACTTTCCCCAAGGTTTCTATGGAGATTTTTGTAATCAGAAAGGACTTGGAGAGGATTCTTCTTCACTTCCCATTTGTTTAAGAATGTTTGATGGAAGCCTTGGAGATCATTAATACTATGGGGGGCTAAAATTTTAAACCATTTTCTTACATCTCCCCCCAAGCTCTAAGAAAATAACCTAAGCTTCACGGAATCATCATCAATTTCATTTCTGTCAAAGTAGTCATTCATTTTGTCTACATGTTGTGATGCAGCTGTAGCATTGTTAGCATCATATAGTTGAATTTTGGATTGGTAGTCTTGTGGGAGATTGAATAATGGTACAGGAAGAACTAGGGGAGCATACCATGCTTCCATGATAGGTGTTCGGGGTGGATTTACAAATGGGAAAGTGGGTTGAAGTGGGATGGTTTGGACAGTAGATGTTGGGATGTTGGGTGGACAGATGTGGATGTACCGAGGATAGATTGTTGAGCTGACCTTGGATGAGAGACACCTAAATTGAGAAGGAAATGTAAATCAGGTGGTGTAGTTTCTCTACTACCAGGTTGTTCACTTTGTTTTGGGGATGAAAGTGAGGACTCGGAATCTATCTAAATTATATAATCAAGTGACCTAGTTCTAAAAGGATTTCTTAAGTTGGCTTGTGATTGGTGTAGGGTTGCGAGATTTTCAGGGACTAAATTAGATCTCAACGGTGATCTGAAAACAATTGAAAATTTTATCTTGGAAGACTTCCTAAGTATACTTTCAGGGTTGTTAACTTCTTCCAGTGGGTTTGGGTCGGAGTAGGCTCTAGTATGAATCTTTCTAGGAGCCACTATGCTATGTTTTTCAGACTCAGTTGAAAAAGAAAGTTTAAACCAAATATGACAATCTTTAAGAGGCTAACTGATCTTTTCAGAAGAAGGAAAATTTTAATCTTAAAGCCTTCTAGCTGAGTTTGTACGATGCTATTAAGACTTAGGGTCTCCCCAGTGGAGTCTTAAGGTCTATTTTTAGGATTGTGGAGCTGCCGGGTGGAAGTTTTTAGCTCTTTTGGAGGAAAAAGGTTTTATGGTCCACCACCAGGTTTATTATGAAGCCAAACTGAAATGTTTTGGGTTTTTCTGAGTTTTATGATCTTACAAGTTATGAGAGTGTCCTAAATCTGTCTTAACACTTAGCTACGGTGTCAAAACATATAGAGTTCACTCTTATGGCTTGGTAACTGAATCCTTCAAGGTTTGATAAGGCTTTATAAGAATCCTAAGGGTTACTTAGTTTGTCACTGATTCAACAAGGTCCTATCATGATTACCATTACTTGGTACTCCTTGAAGAAGGTTACTTATAAGGGATTTTTGGAGTCCTAAGGGGTACTTAGATTGTTGCTAACTCAGAACTGTCCCACCGTGATGGCCATTATGTTGGGGTCCTGTGTTTTGATAGTTTGGCAAATCAAAAGACAAGGCAACATTAGAACCAATCTTTAGAGTTACAGGATCTAGTCCTCCTGTTCTCGGAGAGGGATCTCTCAAATGTTTGTTTGCAAAGGTTTATCTTGTATGCTTCGAGTATTGGTTTTAGACTAGTTATTAAGTGCAGGTGTTGTTTGCTTATTTGGTTGGATTGAATTGATACATCAGAACATGAAAGTCTAGGAAAGATATATAGAATGGAGAAACATCTGGTTCATTGGGCAATGGAGTCAAAATAAGGTCATAACAAACTCATCAAAGGATATGGGATATCAAAGGGAAAATCTAACTTGGCCACAGGATCCTTTTGTTTTTGGAATGGGATGAACATTAATGATTTGGAAAGAGAGGTTTAATTCTCAACAAAGCGAAATTTGGAAGCATAATTTGAACAATAAAGAGCTCTTTGATAGACAGGGCTAACCATAAATTCTACAAATCACACCTTTAAGCAAATAATGATTTCAAAACAACTTTCAAAATGAAATCTAAGATTCTGGGAACACCCTATTTCCTCAAATATTTTATTCTAAAGGACTTAGAAAACATAAAATATTTACTGATAATTACAGTCATAGAAGAGGGAACACCTAAAAACATCTATGATCATAATTATAATGACCTTTAAGCCAACTGTTTAAGTGAGGACAAAGGGCAAGATCAAAACATAACTCTCTGGTTCACTATAAGGAAAGAACCTCAAAAGGGAGTCTTCAATAACAGCTTTTAAAGTGGCAGCAGAGAAGCAGGGAGAACCATAAGTCATGCTGAAACCAACTATTCAAACTATTAAGGAAATAAACAAGCATGAAGACTAAAGAGAAAGATTTAAGCCTCTAAAATACTTCAGTAGAAGAAAACATAAAACAGTGAAGGATGAACAGGTCTAAGGTGCTTCCAAGAGTCATTTCTTAGCCTAAAAATTTCTATCCTAATGTAGTAAGAAATTATGGAACATAATGAAAACAGGGTGAAAACATAAGACAGTTCAGAATACTTCACCAATAGCCAAGCTCATGGATCGAATGATAGAGCCTTCTTAGGAACAAGCATGCAACAACATCATCAAAACCTCCAAGACTTCAATTTGTTCTTCAACTTCAACAGACGATGTATTTACTTCAAAGAGTTTCAGTATTACAACTTGTGATCAAACAATAACCAACAATTTCTCATCTTCTACGGAAGTATTTATAGAAGGATGAGGAGGTGAGACTTGATAAAAGATCTCTTAAGGTAATTAATACAGATTCAAGACTTCTTGGCCTTTTGAGGGGCTCGATGGAGAAATTTACAGGTGGACTACTGTATTAACTGATTTACAATAAATATCAAAGCTCAGTGGGAGCTTTTATTGACTTTGAGGCTCTGTGTAATGTTTGGAGTAACTCTGCAGATATTTCTGCATTGATTTCCTTGCAGAAGTAACTCCCTGTCTGTGCTGAAGTAAAATATTTGGTTCTGCAATAACTTCAGCCTCTGTTTGAATGGTTTGAGGCAACAGGTGGCTCCTTTGGTAGCTGAGGAATCAATTTGCCTCCCTTGAAGCAGTGGAAGCCTTTTCTGTCTGTGAAACACTTATGATTTTCTATTAATTGTGTTTTAACCCAGGGAATTAGGCTTTTGAAAATCATTCTTAGCCGTAATTCCCCAGATCTATCTTTAATCTCCATCTGTTGTGCTTTGTCTTCAAACTTATACTCTTTAATTGTTCTTTTGAATAAAACAGTGTCTTGTCGATGTGCAGGGACGTACAGGGCTCTTTATGTTATCAACGCTCATGAAACATTGATAAATCATTGAACAGAGCTCGTGAATGGTTTTATTTTAAGGACTTAAGGCACGGGAATCGTCACCCCCGGCCCCTGGCCTTTCTTCAATATAACCGTGAAAACCATTTAAAACCTGCATAAAACATAAAACATTTAAGAAATCCTGCGTGTTTTAGGTTTAACTGCTTCAGAAGGTAGGGAAAGAGTGTGGCCGTTGGATGGCATCATGCAACGGTCAGGATTGATCGAGATGGATCGTGGACCGGATGGAAAAATGATTAAATCTGAGCTGTCAATCGCACAGAGATTGACGGTCGGGAGCAGAGGTTGAAAGTCAAACGGGGAGAATCTGGCGATGAATTTTTGACCGTCGATCTAAAGATCAGATCGACGGCGGAGATGTTGTTGTTGTTGCATGGATGCCTGTGTTATCATGTGTGCATCTTAGTTAACTATCGTGCATCTTCGGCGAGCAATAGTCGTTGGATGGCCTGCCCCAGATCGGACGGTCCACGGAAATATCACTCCGCATCCGCATCCAAACAATAATGTACAATAGAAGATGGTTATGCGCGATGGACAGCGGTTTTGAAAAAGGTACAGGGGACGCGTGGTGGCAAATGTATGGAATCGCTGGCCATTGGGAAAAAACCACCCTTGCCCCAAAGGCGGTGCGATGAATACCGCGCGGTTTTGGGCAATCGACTTATGGTCGGTGGGGACCACTGGGAGACAGACTCCGCACCGTCGATCTGTGGATTTAGATTGACGGTGCGGAATGACTTAAAACTTGTACCGGCGGAAATTTTAATAAAATAATAAAATGACGGTTTTGATAAATAACAAAGGTTTTTAAGCTTTTCGGGCAGAGAAATATTTTTAAAATGGGTAAGCGCCCGACTACTCAGCGCCCGGTTCCGGTGTCAGGGTGTATGGGTGGAAAAGGCTAGAGACTTAGCCCAAGGGGGCTTAAGCCAAATATATATAAAAAAAAATGGGATTTTTATGGGTTTTCCATGATTTTCAAAGGTTTTGAGGGTTCCGATAAGGTTAAGAGAGAGTCTTAAAACCTTATAAAGGGGATTTTGATGAGGGGGAAAGGGGAGAAACATGAAAATGAGGGATTTTCATGGGAAATGAAAGGGTTAAAAAAGAGGTTAGTTTGGAAAAGGGGAAAAGGGGAAAAAGGGTCTTGCAGCAGTATTTGGCCTTGGAAATCAGTAGGATTTCAGGGTCTTTTGGGAAGTAAAGAACAGTGCAGATTTGGACAGAGGCAGGAGGCCTTCAAGAGTCTTCAAGAGCCAATAGTTTATTGTCATAGAAAATTGTTCCTTGAAGGCTCAAAACAGATTTAGCCACCTTTTGGTATAATCAAATTTTGCAGGTGGCTAACAGTGGCTCCACTTGGGGATGGTGCTTTCTTGAAGGCATCAAGAATTCAGACTAGGATTCTCTGGGAGGCTGACCTGTGCCACATCCATTAGGTTCTTTGGGAGGCTGACCTGTGCCTGATCCATTGGGCTACTCTTCCTTTACTGGGATGATATTTCTCTGAAAACATATTAGAAACCATGAAAACAATGGATCTTCATCAATACAAGCTTCTACCTACCCAATCCTACTGATTTAACATCTTTTCTTCCTTAGAGTGCACTTGGATTGGCAAAATATTTTCACAACATTTTATTCTTTTGAAAGCAGGAAATCTAATCTATTTCTACTCCTTATTTCTCCCTGAACTCAGATTAAACAGTTGAGTTCAGATGTTTCTCTACCTAATCTACCATCTATTTGGATTAAACTATCCAACAGACTTTATTCTCTAAATTCTACAACAGAAATTTAAAAGCATTCAAGTCAGGATTGAACAATCTAACTTGATGCTAGTTTGTGGCATAAAAACAAGCTGCACATAGATATTTATTTTGCAGAAAATTTAAATCAAAATGATGAAGGCTTAAGATCTGAATGTTCAAAGTACTTCCTTCATCCTTTTTCAACTCTGATTTTAGGCTTGTTTGAGCTATTTTTCCTTGTTCTCTGGTTCAGATTTTGAGCTAATTAGAACCAGATTTACATCCTTTTTTACTCAGAAAAATAAGAAAAGATTTGAGTCATATTTCTTGGGAAACTTAGGTTCAAATTTTGAGTATGTTTGAACCTTTAATTTCTATCCTAATCTATCTACTGATAAGCCAATATTAAACATTTAGGAAAATCAAATTCACAACCCTATCAGCAGAAAATTTAAAACTAATTTAGTCAAGATTAGGTTGTTTGACTAACTAGAAATGTGGTTTTTAAGAGTGGCATTTAATCTTGCACACTTTCAGGTTTGTGTTTCTCTTTTTTGGTATGGGGCTATAACTTTCTTGTTTTCATAATCTGCCCTCTTTTCTTTCTTTCTTTGTTTTTGTATTTTTTGATTTTTCTAACATTTAATGCAATGGTTAGACTATGATATTTACAATGAAAAATAAAATGCTTTGAAACTTAAGATTCTTGGCAGAAGTAATGCTTGAGCATCCTTCCATTGACAAGACCACCATATAGATCTTCTCCATTCAATTCTTTTAATAAAAATGCATTGTGACCCCACTCAGCATGAATAATATAGGGCCCTTTCCACAAATTCTCAAACTTGTCGTGTTTTCCCTTCTCTTCTCTTCTTGAATCCCATTTAAGAACAACATTTCCAACTTGGAAATTGTTTGCCTTAGTCCTTTTATCAAATAGCTTCTTCATATTCTCTTGGAATAACTGTGTTCTTTCATAAACTTCTTCTCTAGTCTGTTGTAAATGGATTGTTTGGTTGATTCTTCTCTGCATATCATTCTCTTCAATATGCACTTATTGAAGGAGCTTCATGACTCGCACTCCCAATGAGGTGGGAAAGACTGCATCCATGCCATAGACTAGCTGATAGGGGGACATGTTTATTGATTTATTTGTAGTTAGCCTATCATCCCATAAGGCATGAACCAGTTTACTGTGCCATGATTTCTGATTTTGCTCCAATAGCTTTTTAATGATATTGATGAGGCTTTTGTTGGAGGATTTAGCTAATCCATTTGCTTGGGGATAGTAAGCAGTGGAATGGCCCAAGGTTATGTGGTATTTGTGACAGAAATCAATCATCTTCTTAGATTTGAAAGCAGCATTGTTGTCTGTTATGATTTTTCTGGGACAACCGAATCTGGATAGGATATTGGTTTCAAGAAACTTGATAATGATAGAGTCATTAGCATTCCTGGATGGTATATCTTCTATCCATTTGGTAAAGAAGTCAGTGGCTGTAAGGATCCATTTATGCTGAGCTGAGGAGGATGGGTGAATTTCCCCAATGAATTCTAAACCCCATTGTTGAAAAGGTGCCTCAACTCTAATAGGATGTAAGGGTAAGGGAAGAAGTTTTCTTTTGCCATAAAAAATTTGACACTTATGGCAAGACATGACTAGCTTTTGAGTGTCTGGGAAAAGGGTAGGCCAGTAATAACCAGATCTAAGAATTTTGTTTTTTGTGGCCTTCCAGTAGAGGTGTTCTCCACATTCTCCTTCATGCAACTCATGCATGATCTTTCCTGCATCATCTTCAAGTAAACATTTAAGCAAAATTCCAGCAGCATTTTTCCAATATAATACTCCATCTAAGATCAAAAAATCAAAGCCTTTTGTTTCAAAAATCTAGCTTTAGTTTTGGACAAAGAAGGAGGGGCATTTAGATATAAAAGCACATAAATAATGTCAGCATACCAAGGAGAATTTAGAAATGTTTCTTCAATAAAAGTACCATCGGATTCCTCTATTTCTTCCAACACATCTACCATATTCATGTCTAGTGCTTGGAAGTTAGACTCAGCCATAAGTTTTGCTAACCCTTGCCCTTTAACTAGTTTGGTGGGCCTAATTTCTAAGTCATATTCAAGAATGGTTGCAATCCATTTTCCCCTTTTACCATTAGGGTCTTGGCTTAGAATGTCCTTGACAACAGTATGTGGAACAAAAGAAATTATGTGAGAGTGTAAAATATATACCCTAAAGTCTTTTAATGCTTTTACTAATGCTAAGGCTTGCTTCTCCATGATATTATATTTGAGAGGAGCATCCATTAAGGCCCTACTAAAGAAAGATATTGGTTTTTCTTGTCCCAAATAATTCTTTTGAAGTAAAACTGTAGCTATTTGTATGTTCATATGCAAAGGAAAAGATGTAATAATCTTTGGTAAAATCTAGACTAATCAGGACTGGTGCTTGAGTAAGGGCTTGTTTGACCAGTTTGAATGATTGTTTAGCTGGTAAAGTCCATTTTACACTGACATCTTTCTTAAGCATGTTTGTGATTTTTTTTAATAGCTCAGTAAGGTTAGGAATAAACCTCCTCAGAAAATTAATCTTCCCGATGAAAGATTGCAATTCTTTGAGGCTCCTTGGATGGCTGATCTGCAATATGCCATATATCCTTGTGGGGTCTATCTTGATTCCTTCTTCTGAGATTATGTGGCCAAGAAGTTTACCTTCTTGGAGACCAAAGAGTGTTTTCTTGGGATTCAATGACAAGCCAAATTTTCTACACTTCTCAAAAAAATTTCTCAAGTGAATCAAATGTTATTCATCAGTTTTTGAAAAGACAGTTATGTCATCAAGGTAAATAATTATGAAATAGCCAATATCTTCAGAAAAGGCTATTTCCATGGCCCTTTAGAAGGTGGCCCATACATTCATTAACCTGAAAGACATTTTGACATACATGAAGGTGCCCCAAGGTGTGGTAAAAGCAGTTTTGATTTGATCACTTGGGAGTACTAACACCTGGTTGTAGCCTGAGAACCCATCTAGGAGTGATATCCTTTTCGACCCAACTACCTTCTCAAGTATATGATCCATCTTGGGCAAAGGGTAGTTGTCTTTTAGGGATGCTCTATTTAGGTTTATGAAATCGATACAGAGTCTGATCTCCCCTATCTTTTTCCTAACATAAACCAAGTTTGATACCCATTCTGAAAATCTAACATGTACTATAATGCCAGCATCATGCATCTTTTTAATTTCGGATTTAACTAAAGGTAATAAAAGTGGGTTTATTCTCCTTAGTTTTTTTTTGAAGGGCTTTTGATTTTCCTTCAAGGGAATCTTGTGCTGAATGATGCTGGTATCATAAGATTTCAGATCTGTGTATGCCCAGGCAAAAACATCTTTAAACTCCTTAAACATATCAATGTATCGAGATTTCATATGAGTTGAAAGATTGCTGGACAATTTAATCATTTTGGGTTCTGTTAGGGAGCCTATGTTCTGTTCTTTTACGTTTGTTTCTACAGGCTCCATTTTTTGTTCTTTGGCTACATCATTAAAGTCGAAAAGGTGTTCCAAAGGTGAGAGACCTCTTGGAATTCAACCGTTCTTACATTCTAAAACTTCCAAGTCTTTTTGGTTCGTGTTGTCAATTGACTCTGCTTCAAATGTATTCTCATAATGACTCTTATCAGCAGAGTGTGTTATTTCAGCTTCTGGGATTTCTTCAATATATGGACAGTTATAATTATGGCTAGATTCTGATGTTGGTATCGTGAAATAATTTTTTGACTTTAAGAAATCATCTATGTGTTGGTCAGAATTAAATACTTGCCAGTGGTCTACGTTATCAGGTACGCTAAGCTGTTCATTTATCTTAGGTATTTGACAATTACTGGCATTAAACGCAAGTTCATTTGCTAAAATGATTCAATTATCTTGGAATGAAAATAAGTTCATATTTCTCAAAGGTTTTTAATAGATCAAGGGCAGCGTTTCGATATTCCCTAAGTCTTGGATTTCTAGCTGAGTATTCTCCTTTGATTTGTTTTATGATAAGTTCAGAATCTCCCAAGATTGATATCCTCTGGGCTTCTAACTGTTTAAGCATTTGTAAGCCTAGGAGAAGTGCTTCATACTCAGCAATATTGTTAGTGCATGGGAAATCCAATTTGTATGAAAAACTCTGTTTTGTATTTTGAATCCACACACCTGCTCCTGCGCTTGTTTTATTACAAGACCCATCAAATTTTATTATCCAAAGTATGTCGTTCCTATTTTCATTTTCTTGTTGCTATTGATTTTCAATGTTTTGAATTTGATTAAAGGGAAGATTTGATTGTTTTGGTGACCTGATTGGGTCCATGATTTCTTTATCTTGTTGAGTAATTTCATCTTCATTACATAAGATAAAGGAATCTAAACTTGAATGAATGGAATAGATTGGAGATTTATTTGGTTTGTCTATATTGCTGACCATGTATTTCATGTGAGATTCCATGTATAGTCTTCTGTTTTTATTAAAAATGGGAATGGTGGCATAAGACATGTCCATTTGAAGGCTTCCCTGAAGTTTGGCTCCCCAAGATCTTGATAAGAGCATGCCATACTTAGGGGGAATGTCGGCTACAACTATGTCCATGACTAGGCTCTTAGCAGGGATTTGGGATAAGTTAACACACAAATCTTTGATTAAACCCAAACATTTGACTCTGCTTGAGTCAAAGGAATATAAGTCTTTGTATGGTTTAGTAATTTCTAAGCCTAAGCTTTCCATCACTACCTTGGGCATTAGATTGTGTGAAGCTCCTAAGTCTAACATGGCATTGTATAAAATTTTCTCATGTATGTTCAAGCTAACATAGAAGGGAGGGATAGCCCCTTCTTAGTATTTTCCTTCAACTTCTGGACCAAACAACAACTCAAGTTTGTCAACTTTCAAGTTTAAGGTGTCAGTATCGCTTCCTAAGTTCAAAGCTTTCAAAACTTGGTTTTTGTACACTTCTTGGGTTACTAGTTCAGCTAGGGGGATAATAATTTTTATCTTGGCAATCTCCCCCTCAAGGCTGAAAGGAATAATTGACTTTTTGATATTTACAACTGTTTTTTCAATTGAATTCTTTTCAGCAACTTTGATTTGTTGAACCTTATTTGGACTGGTAACTAGGACAGTTTTGTTAGGACCACTAGCTGAAGTGCTAGGGGTACTCTATTCAACATTTGGTTGGACACCTTTGTCTTTGTTTAAGTCTGGTTTTTTGGCCGAAATGTTGGTTTTTTCTGCTGTCCTCTTGGGCTGGTTTTCTATGTTTTTTATTACAGCAGTGCTAGTGTTCTTATCTTTCAAATTATCTATACTTCACTTGCTCCTAAGGTCATACTGTTTATGTACCTCCATGATTGCATTTTCAGAACCCAATCTATAGTCATCAGAATCTTCATAGGTGTTTGTATTTTGATCATAAGAGAAGAAACCTTGTTCTTCCTCAGTGAGGAAGACATCATCCCCACTGTCTAATCCAATCAAGTTTACATGTGATTCTTCCAACCTTTACAACTCCCTGTCTTCCTCATATTGATCTACATATTTCTGTTGAAAGGGAGGTCTAATCTGTTGGTCGCCTTATTTTTGCTTATCTTGATTGTTGTCTCTTCTATAATTCTGATTTCTATTTCTGTTTTGATTGTTTTGGGGTGGAGTTTGGTTTTGATTTGCTTGTGATTTCTTAATTATGCTCATCTCTTTCATCATTTCTTCCATCATTCTCTCCATTTTTGAGCTTGAAGTAGAAGGAGGGGATTCCTCTCTAAAAGATAATCTCTTCTCAGTTTTCATTCTTGCTCTCTTCTCCATTAAGTTGACTTCCACAAAAAGAGCACCCCTTTGCATATCTTCAAGAGTTGTAAAATCTCTCTCTCTTAGCAAATAGGTCATGTCAGAGTCAAACCCTTCAGGGAACTTGTTTAAAGCTGCGCCCTATGGAGGTTTTAGTTCTGGGGAAAGGGCATTATACACACTATTAAATCTAGTGCAATAAGCTTGCACACTTTCCCCAGGGTTTCTATGGAGATTTTTGTAATCAGAAAGGACTTGAAGAGGATTCTTCTTCACTTCCCATTTGTTTAAGAATGTTTGATGGAAGCCTTGGAGATCATTAATACTATGGGGGGCTAAAATTTTAAACCATTTTCTTACATCTCCCCCCAAGCTCTGGTCAAATAACCTAACCTTGACAGAATCATCATCAATTTCATTTATGTCAAAGTAATCATTCATTTTGTCTACATGTTGTGATGCAGTTGTAGCATTTTTAGCAACATATAATGGAATTTTGGATTGGTAGTCCTGTGGGAGATTGACTAATGGTACAGGAAGAACTAGGGGAGCATACCATGTTGCCATGATAGGTGGTGGGGGTGGATCTACAAAAGGGAAAGTGGGTTGAAGTGGGGTGGTTTGGATAGTGGATGTTGGGTGGACAAATGTGGATGTACCAGGGATAGATTGTTGAGCTGACCTTGGATGAGAGACACATAAATTGAGAAGGAAATGTAAATCAAGTGGTGTAGTTTCTCTACTACCAGGTTGTTCACTTTGTTTTGGAGATGAAAGTGAGGACTCGAAATCTATCTGAATTATATCATCAAGTGTCCTAGTTCTAAAAGGATTTCTTAATTCGACTTGTGATTGGTGTAGGGCTGCGAGATTTTCTGGGACTGAATTAGATCTCAAGGGTGATCTGAAAACGGTTGAAAATTTTATCTTGGAAGATTTCCTAAGTATACTTTCAGGGTTTTCAACTTCTTCCAGTGGGTTTGGGTCAGGGTAGGCTCTAGTATGAATCTTTCTAGGCACCACTATGCTATGTTTTTCAGACTCAGTTGAAAAAGAAAGTTTTAACCAAATATGACAATCTTTAAGAGGCTAACTGATCTTTTCATAAGAAGGAAAATTTTAATATTAAAGCCTTCTAGCTGAGTTTGTACGATGTTGTTAAGACTTGGGGTCTCCCCAGTGGAGTCTTAAGGCCTATTTTAAGGATTGTGGGGCCGCCAAGTGGAATTTTTTATCTCTTTTGGAGGAAAAAGGTTTTATGGTCCACCACCAGATTTAATATGAATCCAAACTGAAATGTTTTGGGTTTTTCTGAGTTTTATGATCTTACAAGTTATGAGAGTGTCCTAAATTTGCCTTAACACTTAGCTAGGGTGTCAAAATGTATAGAGTTCACTCTTATGTCTTGGTAACTGAATCCTTCAAGGTTTGATAAGGCTTTATAAGAATCCTAAGGGTTACTTAGTTTGTCACTGATTCAACAAGGTTCTATCATGATTACCATTACTTGGTAGTGCTTGAAGAAGGTTACTTATAAGGGATTTTTGGAGTCCTAAGGGGTACTTAGATTGTTGCTAACTCAGAACTGTCCCACTGTGATCGCCATTATGTTGGGGTCTCGTGTTTTGATAGTTTGGAAAATCAAAAGACAAGGCAACATCAGAACCAATCTTTAGAGTTACACGATCTAGTCCTCCTGTTCTCAGAGAGGGATCTCTCAAATGTTTGTTTGCAAAGGTTTATCTTGTGTGCTTCGAGTATTGGTTTTAAACTAGTTATTAAGTGCAGGTGTTGTTTTCTTATTTGGTTGGATTGAATTGATACAACAGAACATGAAAGTCTAGGAAAGATACATAGAATGGAGAAACATCGGGTTCATTGGGCAATGGAGTCAAAATAAGGTCATAACAAACTCATCAAAGGATATGGGATATCAAAGGGAAAATCTAACTTGGCCACAGGATCCTTTTGTTTTTGGAATGGGATGAACATTAATGATTTGGAAAGAGAGGTTTAATTCTCAACAAAGGGAAATTTGGAAGCATAATTTGAACAATAAAGAGCTCTTTGATAGACAGGGCTAACCATAAATTCTACAAATCACACCTTTAAGAAAATAATGATTTCAAAACAACTTCCAAAATGAAATCTAAGATTCTGGGAACACCTTATTTCCTCAAAGATTTTGTTCTAAAGGACTTAGAAAACATAAAAGATTTACTGATAATTACAGCCATAGAAGAGGGAACACCTAAAAACATCTATGATCATAATTATAACGACCTTTAAGCCAACGGTTTAAGTGAGGACAAAGGGCAAGATCAAAAAAGACCTCTCTAGTTCACTATAAGCAAAGAACTTCAAAAGGGAGACTTCAATAACAGCTTTTTAAGTGGCAGCAGACAAGCAGGGAGAACCATAAATCATGTTGAAACCAACTATTCAAACTATTAAGGAAATAAACAAGCATGAATACTAAAGAGAAATATTTAGGCCTCTAAAATACTTCAGCAGAAGAAAACATAAAACAGTGAAGGATGAACAGGTCTAAGGTACTTCCAAGAGTCATTTCTTAGCCTAGAACTTTCTATCCTACTGTAGTAAGAAATTATGGAACATAATGAAAACAGGGGGAAAACATAAGACAGTTCAGAATATACTTCATAGCAGTATTCACATGGATCCAATGATAGAGCCTTCTCAGGAACAAGCATGCAACAACATCATCAAAACCTCCAAGACTTCAATTTTCTCTTCAACTTCAACAGACTATGTATTTACTTCAAAGAGTTTCAGTATTACAACTTGTGATCAAACAATAACCAACAATTTCTCATATTCTATGGAAGTATTTATAGAAGGATGAGGAGGTGAGACTTGATAAAAGATCTCTTAAGGCAATTAATACAGATTCAAGACTTCTTGGCCTTTTGAGGGGCTTGATGGAGAAGTTTACAGGTGGATTACTGTATTAACTGTTTTACAATAAATATCAAAGCTCAGTGGGAGCTTTTATTGACTTTGAGGCTCTGTGTAATGTTTGGAGTAACTCTGCAGATATTTCTGCATTGATTTCCTTGCAGAAGTAACTCCCTGGCTGTGCTGAGGCAAAATATTTGGTTCTGCAGTAACTTTGGCCTCTGTTTGAATGGTTTGAGGCAACAGGTGGCTCCTTTGGTAGCTGAGGAATCAATTCGCCTCCCTTGAAGCAATGGAAGCCTTTTTTTTCTGTGAAACACTTATGATTTTCTATTAATTGTGTTTTAACCCAGGGAATTAGGCTTTTGACAATCATTCTTAGCCGTAATTCCCTAGATCTATCTTTAATCTCCATCTACTGTACTTTGTCTTCAAACTTATACTCTTTAACTATTCTTTTGAATAAAACAGTGTCTTTTCGATGTGCAGGGACGTACAGGGCTCTTTATGTTATCAACGCTCATGAAACATTGATAAATCATTGAACAGAGCCCGTGAATGGTTCTCTTTTAAGGACTGAAGGCATGGGAATTGTCACCCCTAGCCCCTGGCCTTTCTTCAATATAACAGTGAAAACCATTTAAAACCTGCATAAAACATAAAACATTTAAGAAATCCTACGTGTTTTAGGTTTAACTGCTTCAGAAGGCGAGGAAAGAGTGTGGTCGTTGGATGGCATCATCCAACGGTCAGGATTGATCGAGAGGGATCGTGGACCGGATGGAAAAAAAGATTAAATCTGAGCCGCCAATCGCGTAGAGATCGACGGTCGGGTGCAGAGGTTGAAAGTCAAACGGGGAGAATCTGGCGATGAATTTTGGACCGTCGATCTGCAGATTAGATCGACGGCAGAGATGTCGTTACTATTGCACGGATGCCTGTGTTATCGCGTGTGCATCTTAGTTAAATATCGTGCATCTTCGGCGAGCGATAGTCGTTGGATAGCCCGCCCCAGATCGGACGGTCCACGGCAATATCGCTGGGCATCCGCGTCCGAACAATAATGCGCGATGGACGATGTTTATGCGCGATGGACAGCGGTTTTGAAAAAGGTACAGGGGACGCGTGGTGCCAAATGTATGGAATCGCTGGCCACTGGGAAAAAACCACCCTTGCCCTAAAGGCGGTGCGATGAATACCGCGCGGTTTTAGGAAATTGACTTATGGGCAGTGGGGACCACGGGGAGACAGACGGCAGTGCGATGAATACCACACGGTTTTAGGCAGTTGACTTATGGGCGGTGGGGACCACGGGGAGACAGACTCCGCACCATCGATCTGTGGATTTAGATCGAAGGTGCGGAATGACTTAAAACTTGTACGGGCGGAAATTTTAATAAAATAATAAAACGACGGTTTTGATAAATAACAAAGGTTTTTAAGCTTTTCGGGCGGAGAAATATTTTTAAAATGGGTAAGTGCCCGACTGCTCAGCGCCCGGTTCCGGTGTCAGGGTGTATGGGCGGAAAAGGTTAGAGACTTAGCCCAAGGGGGCTTATGCCCAATATATATATATAAATGGGATTTTTATGGTTTTTTCATGATTTTCAAAGGTTTTGAGGGTTCGGATAAGGTTAAGAGAGAGTCTTAAAATCTTATAACGGGGATTTTGATGAGGGGGCAAGGGGAGAAACATGAAAATGAGGGATTTTCATGGGAAATGAAAGGGTTAAAAAAGAGGTTAGTTTGGAAAAGGGGAAAAGGGGAAAAAGGGTCTTGCAGCAGTATTTGGCCTTGGAAATCAGCAGGATTTCAGGGTCTTTTGGGAAGTAAACAGCAGTGCAGATTTGGATAGAGGCAGGAGGCCTTCAAGAGTCTTCAAGAGCCAACAGTTTGTTGTCATAGAAAATTGTTCCTTGAAGGCTGAAAACAGATTTAGCGACCTTTTGGTCTAATCAAATTTTACAGATGGCTAACAGAATGGCTTGGCAGACGACGATGAGTGATGTTGCGATGTGGGGACCACATCGCATCGCGACATCAGCGGTTTAAACTTCGGCGGAAACATTTCGGATGGGCGGAGAACATAGGTGACGAGCGATTGCGATGAGTGATGGTGGTAGGGACCACATTGCATCGCATCACAACAAACCTTTGGAACATAACATCTGCGGTGGTATTAAAACAATCGTCTGTTGCGATATGCGATGTGCGATATCGCAACATCGCATCGCGGCGGGACTTCATATCATTAAGACACACAAAATATAACTTGACGATGGGCGATGAAGTGGGGACCACTTATGACGTGGCCCATTCAAAAAATAAAAGACTTGGCGCATTGAATCAAAATTTGGTTGTTTGGTTGTTGAGGGCTTAAAAGCTCGAAAAGACTGTTCTTTCAATGAAACCTACTGTTGCGTGGCTTGAACCACAAATTCTTCAATTCCTCTTGCAAAGTTGGCTATGGCCATAACAAAATAAATTCATCTCTGCAATGGTGGTTTCGGCCATAAACATTTAATTCCTTTTTACGGTTTCTCCATTCCTCTTGAATGCACAGTGTTGTGCACGAAATGTCCTCTGCCCCTTTGTACTATGTTTTCTACCTACACGGGGTACGCAAGTGACTTTAATATTTTCAACACTCCCCCTTGAAGTCAGCTGCTGGGTTATCAATCATACCTAAGCATTTTTTTAAATATTCAAAATTCTTTTGCCCCAATGGCTTTGTCAGTATATTTTCAAATTGCTCCTCTATTCTACAATGATGTAAAACAATTTCTCCATTGTTCACCAATTATATAATATAGTGAAACTTAGCATCTATGTGTTTTGATCTTTTATGAAACAAAAAATTCTTTGATAATGCAATAGCTAAGCTATTGTCACAATAAATCATTGTCTCTTTTACCTATTCTTGGCATAAATTTCTCAACATCCTTCTCATCCACACTGCTTGACATGCTACTGATATAGCTGCTACATATTCTACCTCTACTGTAGATAATGCTACAATGGGCTATTTCTTAGAAGCCCATGAAATAGCTCCTAAACCCATATGAAAAACATAACCAAAAGTAATTTTCCGATCATCTACACTTCCAGCCCAATCACTGTCAATGTAACCAATTAATTCAGAATTTTATGAAGTAGTATACAAAATACCATACTTTTTAGTTCCTTTCACATACCTCAGAATTCTCTTTGCTGTTTTCCAATGTGCATCCTTTGGCCTCTCCATAAATATGGAAATCAAACTAACATCATGCATAATATCTGGCCTAGTTGCAGTCAAATACATGAGGCTGCCAACTATGCTTTTATACAAACTAGGATCAAAATCATTGTTGTTGTCATCTTTGCTGAGCTTCAATCCCATTACTGTGGGAGTAATTGCTGCCTTGCACTCCTGCATATTAAATATTTCCAAAACTTCATTTACATATTTAGCTTGTGAGATAAAAATTCCATTTTCATTTTGTTCTACTTCTATGCCTAAGAAGTATCTTAAAAATCCCATATCAGTCATTTCAAATTCATCCTTCATGACTATTTTAAAATTTTCAATGAGGTAATTATCATTACCTATGAATATTACATCATCAACATATAAAACAACAATGAGCATCTTACCATCTTTCTCCTTGATGTATAATGTGATTTCTCCTTCACATTTTTCAAACCCATTCTCCAGTAGATAGGAATCTATCCTACTGTACCATGCTCTTGGTGCTTGCTTCATCCCAAAAAGAGCTTTTTTCAATCTGCAAACTTTGTGCTCTTGTTTCTCATAGCCTAGAGGTTTTTCAACATAAACCTCTTCCACTAAAACTCCATTTAAAAATGTTGATTTTACATCCATTTGGTAAACCTTCCATTTGTTTTGTGCTACTATGGACAACACTGCTCTTACTATTTCCATTCTTGCAACTGGTGCAAAAGTCTCTTCATAGTCTATTCCATGCTGCTGCTTATATCCTTTAACAACAAGTCTGGCCTTGTGCCTTTCTATCTTACCTTCAGCATTTCTTTTAGTCTTGTAGACCCATTTTACTCCAATGACTTCTTTTCCTTCTGGGAGATCAACCAATTCCCATGTTTTGTTCTTCTCTATTGCATTTATTTCTTCATCCATGGCTTCTATCCATTTTCTATCTTTTATGGCATCTTCAAAATGAATAGGATCATCAACATGACAATACAAAGCAAATAAGGAGTTCATACCTTCATTTGATGCTTCTTGCTCATAGATTTCATTTAAATTTCTGAATTCGGTTCCTCTTTCATTTGGTGTACTAGTGCTTGAAGAAGCACTCAAATCTGCTCCGTGTGGTGTGCTTGGAGAAGCACTCTCATTTCTTCTCAAGGGTGTTATTACTCCTACTTGAGGTGTCCCTTACTATCCTTGTCTTGGTGGAGGTGGTGCTACCAATGAGGTGTTATTTTCAACCACGTTTTCTTCATTTTCATCATGAGATAAACAGATTTTAACATTGACAGTTTTCTCAATGCTTCCATCCCATGCTTCCTCTTCTATGAATTGCACATCTCTGTTTATAATAAAATTCTTTGTGGATGGGTTATACAATCTATATCCCTTGAACTATTCACAATATCCAAAGAAAATGCACTTCTCCCCCTTACTATCCGACTTCTTTCTCAGCTGATCTGGAATGTGTGCATAAGCCACACACCCAAAAACTCTCATCTGGGTGACTCCCTGTTTTCTGCCACTCCGCGCTTCTTCTGGAACTTTGTTCATTAAAGCTTTTGTTGGGCATCTATTTAAAATATACACAACACAATTTGTTGCTTCTGCCCAATACTCATTTGGCAAATGTTTTGTCTTTAGCATACTTCTCACCATATCTATAATGGTTCGATTCTTCCTTTCAGCAACTCCATTTTTCTGCGGTGTGTACCAAGTTGTAAACTGCTTATGTGTGTCGTTTTCTCTCCAAAAATGCATAAATTCTTTTGAGATATACTCAACTCCTCTGTCAGTTCTAAGAACTTTGATATGTTGCCCACTTTGTTTCTCTACAAGAGCTTTAAAGTGGCAAAATTTTTCAAACACTTCACTTTTATATTTCAAGAAATAAACACATACTTTCCTTGTGAAATCATCAATGAAGGTCAACATGTAATTGTTGTCTGAAACTGATGTTGTTTGCATCGGCCCACATAAATCTGAATGGATAATTTTAGTGGGTTTTGATGAGATTGTTTTCTGTCTTCCTTCATAGTGGGTTTTATATTAGCTTTAACTTTTTATTATTTTTTAATTGAGCTAACATGTAAATATCAAGCAAACATTTATACCACTAACATTATCTTCATACTAAATTATAAAACGCCTCTTAAGTCGATTATTCTTTTTACACAAATCTAATTATAGCTAAATTTTCATACAAATTAACAATATACCTTGATACCTTAATATAGCACTATAAAAATAAATTGAATTTTTTAAATCATTAAATATAAAGTTCCAATTCCTTTCTATACTTCAATTCTCTTAAATACAATCAATATACAAGAACTATACACTAAAGAATATAGGAGATACACAGAATAATACTAATATAAATGTAACCTTGAAAAGGAAATGGCTCATTATGAGACAATTTTTATATTTTATATACTTATATTTTAAAAACCATCACTCAGTAAATAAAAATAAAGTAAATGAATAGAAAAATGCTAGTTACTAATTGTGAGTGGCCTTCGCATCACTATGTAAATAAAGTAAATGAATAGAAAAATGCTAGTTGCTAATTGGGAGAGGCCTTCCCATTACTATGTAAATCAACATAGTTAAATCATATTTATATTTTTTTTTTTTTGGGTCCATTAAAGCCATAAACATTAATATGTTTTTAGTTATTAATAAAATTTGTCTTCCAAATGAGGAGAAATTTTGGATTTTTGCAAAAAAAAATTGTTTTTAGTGAAAATAAACAATTACACTATAAGTTTATGCATAGACAGAACCTGTCACACACTTCCTTTACTGCACAGAGACACAACATATAACGCACTTCTCTTACTATGATAACCTTAATAGTTGAAATTTGTGAAAACATTTTAGCTGTTACATATTCGCTATTTTAAAAATTCTGTGGCATCATTGACATTCACTTAATTTTTTAACGGGCAACTTTAAAATTTACACTTGTCTATTTCCAATAGTGAAGTATACATACGGGGAAATTTTGATATTTTCTATCAGTTTAACAAGTTTAAGAATGGAATGACGGACATACAAAGACAAAAGCATTAATCGCTAGCTATGACGGCCGTCGGTATCAAAATTAGTCACTAGAAAATGACTCTGCATGCTGATTTAAGTGACTTGGATGGGTTTGTCTGTGTTGACAAGAAAATTGTTAATAAAATTTGGTTTTAAACTGTGCATACTAAATTTTTTTGGTGAGAGTACTAATATTTTTAATTTTTATATATTATTGAAATATTGTATTTCTATTATAATGGTTTATAAATATATAGATTTATATAATTTATGAAAATAAAACATTAATATATTTAAAAATACTAAATTAAAATAAAATTTAAAAATTAAAATATTTTTATATATGTATTTTTTACATTTTACTGCAATGTTGCATTTTTATTATAACTATTTATAAATATATTAATTTATATAGATTAAGTATACATAATATAAATAAAAAAATGAATACATAAATAAATAGATTTATATGTATTATTATCAAATTTTAGATTTATATGTATTATTATATTTTAAAGTTATGGCTAAACCTAAGTCTATAAGAGGCATACGTACTCTATAAAAGGCATACATACTTTACCTCCTATGATTTTGAACCAATGATCTCTTAAAAGGAAATGCATTCTCTTAATCATTAAGCCCATTAAAGTTGTATGAAAACAATTTTTTTTTTAAATTTATTTATGTTTCTTTTATATATATTTATTTATTTATTTATTTATTTATTTTTTTATTTTCTTATAATATTATACTTTATTTTTTATATTTATATAATTTTGGCTTCTGTGATCCATCGTAAAATTATGAAGAATTTTTCGGTAATAATCACATTCAAATGAACATTGTCGATGTGTTTTGAACCTACCAATGTGGTTCATCATCAGAACTAGGTGAGAGATCAGATCTGAACGTTGAGTTTAAATAGATGCAGAAATGGCTAAACTAGCCATTAAGATAATATTATACTTCTTGTGTAATTGTTATATAAATTTATATATTTTGAGTGTGTATAATATAAATACAAAATTAATATACGTGTATTAAAAAATAAGAAATAATAAAAAAAATAACAAAATTCAAATATTAAAATGTTATATATATATATATATAATTTATATAATTTAGGTGTTGCAATTATATTATAATGATTTATACATAAATTATTTATATAATTTAAGTGTATGTGGTATAAATAAAATATTAACAATTTGGAGATCAAATTATTTTTTTAATATATATATATATGAAATATTACCTTTATATATTCAAAATAATAAATCACAACAAAATTTATATTTAAAAATTAAAATATTTTTTATTTCATATATATATTTAATTTCTCTACTTTATAAAAATATTAAATTTTTATTATGACATTCTTTTTAAATGTATAAATTTGAATATAATATAAATAAAAACTATAACGTATCCAAATTGTGAAAATAAAGATAAAGCAATAGGGAAAAAAAATATGAATAAAAATTGTGTTTTATGAAAATTAATAATACCACTCTATTTTATTAAATCACATAATCATTTCATGATTCACCCACATTATACTCCATGAATGAGTAATCGCCCACTGCATGTTCCCCTATAAATTAAGGCTTCACCCACATTATACTCCATGAATGAGTGATCGCCCACTGCATGTTCCCCTATAAATTAAGGCTTCACCCACATTATACTCCATGAATGAGTGATCGCCCATTGCATGTTCCCCTATAAATTAAGGCCATCTTCTACATTGCACTGAATACAGAGAAGAATATACATACAACATATTCTCCTAACTAAATAATATATACATATTCTTCATTTTGTATATTTCCAATTGGGTGGCAACAGTTTCCATGGTTTCTGCAAGCAGGTTGTTCGTCTTCTATATTGTGACGATACTTCTGGTTCAGGTAACCAACGTTTTATATTTTTGAGTCCATTTAAATTTACATGTCTATTAGTATTACTCTTCTGTTTCTATGGACGTCATATTGTAAGAGAGGAGGGATTATTTACATGTCTATTAATATTACTCTTCTATTTTTATGGACGTAATATATTTGTAAGAGAGGAGGGATTATTATTATTAGTTCATTGCTGATTGAATGATGGAATAGGTATACGCCGAGGAAGTTGAGACTGGAGCTTCAATGGCACAGGTTAGTAATGGTACATTTTAAATGATCGGACGAACATGATTGGTTCATACAAAGAATTATAGTCATAAATAATTTTAGAGAGGCTCAATTTTTTATCGATCTAAAAATCAAATTGTATTCCTTTCTTCCTGGATTCCAGCTGCAAGGAGATGGGATAAATATAGGTATGCGTTCTCAGTCATAATTGTTGTTCTTCTTTGTTGCTCTTGATTTAGCTATCTTATGTGAAACGTTGTTGTTGGTACTGCCGTGTTTTTTCTACTTAATTGTTACTTTCGCTTTTGGTTTCTTATGTGTATCGTTGTTGTCGGTACTGCCGTGTTGTTTCTGTTCTTTATTTTCATGTGAATTGTTGTTGTTTTTTCAGATTGAAAAAACCCTGATTTGTATTAGATAACAAACATTACATTATAGTCATAACTGTGCTTCAAGGGACATCTTTCCCAATTTGCAAGAGGAAAATATAAATTCTAAAAATTGCAACATAAACCAAAAAACGTAAACATAGTCCCGATACCAGATACAAGCTAAAGAAAAACAGAGTCGATCATAGATTGAAACACATTAGAGGAAAGATGCCTCTGGACAAGCATAAGAGGTATGAAAACTCTAACAAAGGGGCTGAAAGGAACAACACGTCCCAAAAGAGCCAGCTCGCTTGAGAGGGAAAACAGTACCACCAGAGAGAAACATAATACAAAATTTGACAATAATAGACAAAAAGAGATGGCCCGATACAAAAATGAAACAGGCTCGCTTGATGAAGACAGCCTCGCTCGAGAAGAAAGAGGTTGAAGCACACGGCACAGAGCAGAGAAATTAGGGAATAGGTTTAGAAAATGTTGGAATTTTGAGAATTCCAAACAACAGAAATGGAGAGAATAATCTCCCCTCTACAACACAGAGAAATTTAAACAAATTTGACAAGAGACAGAGTTTTCCAGACTTTTAAAACAACTTCTATTTCTTAAAAAAAAACAAACTAATACAAGTCTTCCTCTTAGCAGAGGGATAACAACAATGGTGACTACTACAGACGCAGTGCACAAAATGACTCTTTGTCTCTCAAGAACAACACTGATGTGTATTTCTATTCTTCTTTTCTCTTCCGCGCTGCTATGCGAAAACAAAACAATACTACATTCCACAGGCTCGCTGGCCTTTTGGCTTTTTATATGCCGCATAAAAAAAACATTACATAAAACCTTTTTTTTTTTTTTTTAAATTCAAATGCACGACGTGCGAGTGGGGACCACATTACAGTCGGTGGATCGGAGGTGTCACACAAAAACTTGCGATTGCGATTGAGGACCCGGATGCGATGGCGCATATAAATTCCAGCCTATAATGTGGATCGGGTCCGCCACTCCAATCGGAGCACATAAAAAAAGTGTGCGATCAACCAGAGAGTTCCGATTGTGATTACACAATGGACGCGATGGCCCGATATAAAACATGGCACATAAAGCGATCGGGTCCGAAACTGCAATCGGGGCATATTACAAAGGTGTGCGATCACACAGAAAGTTCCGATTGCGATTCAGATCCCGGACACGATGGACTTATTAACTCCATCGTATAACGCCATCGGGTCCGCCAATTTCAAAAGGTGCGATCGGGCCCAACACTTAAGAGCTTCCGATTGCGATCAGGAACCGGATGCGATTGGCAATTAAACTGTGGCATATAACCGGATCGGGTCCGGCCTTCGATCGGAGCACAAAACAAAACTCCACTGATTGAATCTTGCGATTCAAGACTTGCGATTCCATTGAGATTTCGCCACGTGGTCAAGTGGACCCACGGGCCTCCGATGCTGTGGGGGCGATTTATAATATAACATTTGGTTGTATTGTGTACAACCGTTCCTCTGCGGAACTCTGCCACATCAACAAGACACTCGGTCCTTGCATCATTTATATGTTGCGATTTGCGATTGTGATCGCATCGCAGAACTCCTCATCAACAAGACACTTAATTAAAACTTTGACTGTTTTATTCACTTTGGTTGTTGAAGGCTTTAAACGCTCGAAATAAATGTTTTTAATTACTCTTCTCCTTCGTAGAACAGATCTATGAGGATCTTCATTCCTCTGCAAAAATCGGCTTCGCCCATATCCATATTAACTTCTCATCTGCAATCTGTGGCTGCGGTCCATCAAAAATGAATTCATCCTTACGGATTTCTCCATGCTTCTTCAATACAGAGTGTTGCGCACTCAATCTCTGCTGCTGCTGCTGCTGCTGCTGCTGCCTTTGTACTTGTTTCTTCCTGCCCAAAGGCACGGCAGGTGACTTTAATATTTTCAACACTCCCCCTTAAAGTCAACTGCTGGGTTATCCATCATACCCAGACATTTTCTTAGAAATTCAAAGGTCTTCTGTCCCAATGGTTTAGTTAAAATATCTGCATATTGCTCCTCTGTTTTACAATGCTGTAAAACAATTTCTCCATTGTTCACCAATTCTCTGATATAATGAAACTTTGTATCTATGTGCTTTGTTCTTTTATGAAACACAGAATTCTTTGACAATGCAATAGTTGAGCTATTGTCACAATAAATCACAGTGCCCTTTACCTGTTCTTGGCACAAACTTCTCACCATTCTTCTCATCCAAATTGCTTGACACGCTGCTGCTGTAGCTGCCACATATTCTGCCTCTGCTGTAGATAATGCTACAATTGGCTATTTCTTAGAAGCCTATGAAATGGCTCTTGAATCCATATGAAAAACATAACCGGAGGTGCTCTTCTGATCATCTACACTTCCAGCCCAATCACTGTCAGTGTATCCAACTAATTCTGAATTTTCTGAAGTAGTATATAAAATACCAAATCTTTTAGTTCCTTTCACATACCTCAGAATTCTCTTTGTTGCTTGCCAATGTGCTTCTTTTGGCTTCTCCATAAATCTGGAAATTAAGCTAACATCATGCATAATATCTGGCCTAGTTGCAATCAAATACATGAGGCTGCCAACTATGCTTTTATACAAACTTGGATCAAAATCCTTACTGCTGTCATCTTTACTCAACTTCAATATTACTGTGGGAGTAATTGTAGCTTTGCACTCCTGCATGTTAAATCTTTCTAAAACTTGATTCACATACTTTGCTTGAGATATAAAAATCCCTTTCTCACCTTGCTCCACTTCTATTCCCAAGAAGTATCTTAATAAACCCATGTCAGTCATTTCAAATTCATTTTTCATGACTGTTTTAAAATTTTCAACAAGATAATCATCATTACTTGTCAAAATTAAATCGTCAACATACAAAACAACAATTAACAGCTTACCATCCTTTTCTTTGATGTAGAGGGTGGGTTCTCCCTCACACTTTTCAAATCCATTCTCCAGTAGATAGGAGTCTATCCTACTGTACCACGCTCTTAGTGCTTGCTTCAGCCCATAAAGAGCTTTCTTCAATTTGCAGACCTTATGCTCTTGGCCTATCTTCTCATATCCAAGAGGTTGTTCCACATATACCTCTTGCATTAAAACTCCATTTACAAATGCGGATTTTACATCCATTTGGTATACTTTCGATTTTTTTTGTGCTGATATGGACAGCACTACTCTTACTGTCTCCATTCTTGCAACTGGTGCAAAAGTTTCTTCATAATCAATCCCATGCTTCTGCTTATAACCCTTGACAACAAGTCTGGCCTTGTGTCTTTCTATCTTTCCTTCAGCATTGCTTTTGGTCTTATATACCCATTTAACTCCAATGGCTTCCTTGCCTTCTGGGAGATCAACCAACTCCCATGTTTTGTTCTTCTCTATGGCTTTAATTTCATCATCCATAGCTTCTATCCATTTTCTATCTTTAATAGCATCTTCAAAATGAATAGGATCATCAACTTGACAATACAAGGCAAATAAGGAATTCATACCTTCATCTACTGCTCCTTGCTCATAGATTTCTCTAAGACTTCTGAACTTTGTTCCTCTTTCACTTGGCGTAGCTGTGCTTGATGAAGCACTCAATTCTGCTCCCTGTGGTGTACTCGGTGAACCACTGCTTCATCTTCATCATGAGATAAACAGCTTTTGACATTAACTGTTTTCTCAATACTTCCATCCCATGCTTCCTCTTCAATGAATTGCACATCTCTGCTTATCACAAGCTTCTTTATGGATGGGTTATACAATCTGTATCCTTTGGAATCTTCACAATATCCAAGGAAAATGCACTTCTCCCTCTTACTATCCAACTTCTTTCTCAATTTGTCTGGAATGTGTACATATGCCACACACCCAAAAACTCTCATGTGGGTGACTTCCTGTTTTCTGCCACTCCACGCTTCTTCTGGAACTTTGTTCATCACCGATTTTGTGGGGCATCTATTCAAAATATATACATCACAGTTTGCTGCTTCTGCCCAATACTCATTCGGCAAGTGTTTCACCTTCAGCATACTTCTCACCATTTCCATTATGGTTCGATTCTTCCTTTCAGCAACTCCATTCTTTTGCGGCGTGTACCTGGTGGTAAATTGCTTATGTATGACATTCTCTCTGCAAAAACACAGAAACTCCTTTGATATATATTCTCCTCCTCTGTCAGTTCTGAGGACTTTAATGTGCAGTCCGGTCTGTTTTTCTACGAGAGCTTTAAAATGGCGAAATTTCTGAAAGACTTCACTCTTATATTTCAGAAAATAAACCCACACTTTTCTCGTGAAATCATCTATGAAGGTTAGCATGTAATTGATGCCCGAAACAGATGTTGTCTGCATCGGCCCACATAAATCTGAGTGGATTATCTCCAAAGGTGCTTTCGCCCTTATGCTTTTCCCTGAAGGAAAATTTTCTCTGTGTTGTTTTCCCAAGATGCAACCTTCACATAGGCTGTCAGGCTTCTCAATCAATGGCAAACCCCTTACCATTCCTTTTCTGTGCAGCAAATTTAATCCTCCAAAATTGAGATGTCCAAATCTCAAGTGCCATAACCAATTTTCATCTTTAGCTTCCTTCTGAAAGGCTTCTTGTGTTACAGCTGCTATACTCTATCATTTTCCCTTCAAGTCAGTGTTGAGCTTGAGTGGAAACATTCTATTGTTGGTCATTTGTATTTCAGCAATAATTTTCTTGCTTGGAGGTATATCTTTAATTGTGCACACATCATCTTTGAATACTACATTGTAACCTTTGTTTATGAGTTGCCCAACGCTCAAAAGATTACATTTCAGACCTGGAACATAATACACATCAGGGACAAATTTCTTCTCACCATTTCTTGCTCGAATACTAACTCTGTCTTTCCCTTTTACAGAGATCTTAGTATCCATCCTTGTGGTCACTTCAGATTTAATCTCTTCATCTAGATTGGAAAACTTTGTTCTGTTTCAAGTCATATGATTACTACATCCTGAATCTAAGAACCAAACATCATCTTCTCTATCCTGTGCTACATTACATGCTAGCAACACATTACTTGGGTTCTTTTCTTCTTTTGCTACATTAGCATTCTCCTTATTTTTCATGTCATTTTTCTTCTTTCTACATTCGTTGGCATAGTGCCCATATTTCTTGCAATAATGACATTGGACATTGGATTTGTCATACCTCTGTCCATGAGCATGTTGGTGTTGGTGTCCACCTTGTTGGCTGTTGCTTTGGTCGTGGCTCTGACTTTGACTGTTCCTCCTTCCATGTGAATGTGAAGGGTTGTTCCTTCCACCTCTATTCTAGCTTCTGCCTCTTCCTCTTCCTTTTCCTTGACCTCTTCCTCTTCCTGAAGGCATCTGGGTCTTGAAGGCGTGCTCAAGAGATGAGTGTTCATCTCTGTTGAATCTCTATTCATGAGTTATCAGCGAGGCATGAAGTTCATCCACTGTGAACTGTGAGAGATCTTTGGTCTCTTCTATGGTGGTTACAATAACATCAAACTTTGAGGGTAAACATCTCAAAAGTTTTTCCACTATCCTTCTCTCTTCAAGAGTTTCTCCATGGGATCTTATCTGATTTACAATCCCAACCACATGTGTAAAAAATGTGTCTACATTATCTGACTCTTTCATGCAAAGAGTTTCAAAATCTCTTCTCAGCAATTGAAGTTTTGTTGTCTAAACTTTCTCCATACCTTGATAGACTACTTTCAGAGTTTCCCATGCCTCTTTGGATCTCTTAGCTGCTGCTATCCTTGGAAAAACACTCTCATTTATAGCCTGATACAATAAGAAGAGAGCTTTAGCATCTTTCTTCCTATTATTCTTCAACAGATCCTTCTCTGCTTGAGTCAAGGCATTAAAAGCCTGTTCATCAGCTGGTTTAGTAAAACCATCTTCTACAAACTCCCATAAGTCTTGTGAAACAAACAGGGCTTTCATGGTAATGGCCCAATAATCATAGTTTTTTCCATTAAATTGTGGAAGTTGAACATTTCCAAGACTCATACCAGTGCTTGGTCCAGCCATTGCTCTTGAACTGAACTCTGAACTTAAACTTAAACAAACTGTCTTTCCTTTTTCTGAAAGAACAAACTCTTTTAAACAACAAACAAGAACTTTTTTATCTTTGAGAAATACCTGATCTTTTGACTTATGTTGGGCTTTCACTCTGCTGGAGAAAATGCTTCAACAAATCTTCTTCTTCTTCAGCTTCTTTGAAACCTTCAAAGAGCCTGAACTGGCTCTAATACCATGTTGGAATTTTGAGAATTCCAAACAACAGAAATGGAGAGAATAATCTCCCCTCTACAACACAGAGAAATTTAAACAAATTTGACAGGAGACAGAGTTTTCCAGACTTTTAAAACAACTTCTATTTCTTAAAAAAAAAAAACTGATACAAGTCTTCCTCTTAACAGAGGGATAAAAACAATGGTGACTGCTACAGACGCAGTGCACAAAATGACTCTCTGTCTCTCAAGAACAACACTGTTGTGTATTTCTATTCTTCTCTTCTCTTTCGCGTTGCTGTGCGAAAAAAAAACAATACTACATTCCACAGGCTCGCTGGCCTTTTGGCTTTTTATATGCCACATAAAAAAAACATTACATAAAACCTTCTTTTTTTTTTAAATTCAAATGCACGACGTGCGAGTGGGGACCACATCGCAGTCGGCGGATCGGAGGTGTCACACACAAAATTACGATTGCGATTGAGGACCCGGATATGATGGCGCATATAAATTCCAACCTATAATGTGGATCGGGTCTGCCACTCCAATCGGAGCACATAACAAAAGTGTGCGATCAACCAGAGAGTTCCGATTGCGATTATACAACGGACGTGATGGCCCTATATAAAACATGGCACATAAAGCGATCGGGTCCAAAACTTCAATCGGGGCATATTACAAACGTGTGCGATCACACAGAAAGTTCTGATTGCGATTCAGATCTTGGACGCGATGGACTTATTAACTCCATCGTATAACGCCATCAGGTCCGCCAATTTCAAAAGGTGCGATCAGACCCAACACTTAAGAGCTTCTGATTGCGATCAGGAACCAGATGCGATTGGAAATTAAACTGTGGCATATAACCGGATCGGGTCCGTCCTTCGATCGGAGCACAAAAAGAAACTCTGCCGATTGAACCTTGTGATTCAAGACTTGCAATTCCATTGAGATTTCGCCACGTGGTCAAGTGGACCCACGGGCCTCCGTTGCTGTGGGGGCGATTTATAATATAACATTTGGTTGTATTGTGTACAATCGTTCCTCTGTGGAACTCTACCACATCAACAAGAGACTCGGTCCTTGCATCATTTATATGTTGCGATTTGCGATTGCAATCGCATCGCAGAACTCCTCATCAACAAGACACTTAATTAAAACTTTGACTGTTTTATTCACTTTAGTTGTTGAAGGCTTTAAACGCCTGAAATGACTGTTTTTAATTACTCTGCTCCTTCGTAGAACAGATCTACGAGGATCTTCATTCCTTTGCAAAAATCGACTTCGCCCATATCCATATTAACTTCTCATCTGCAATCTTTGGTTGCGGTCCATCAAAAATGAATTCATCCTTACGGATTTCTCCATGCTTCTTCAATACAGAGTGTTGCACACTCAATCTCTGCTACTGCTGTTGCTGCCTTTGTACTTGTTTCTTCCTGCCCAAAGGCACAGCAGGTGACTTTAATATTTTCAACAGAAAAGGACCTTGTCATTTCATTATTTTGATAACAATGGATATGGACAAGGCCGAAAGGTTCAAGAAGGCCCATTTTCGACAGACCATCAGCACTCTTGTTTGCCTCCCTGTAGATGTGCTAGAGGGATGGAACTCTTATCCACTGTCGAAGGAAAGAAAATCACATATGCCTTTAATCCCATCAATAATCACTTTGGAATCCCTGAATTTAGGCAGCTGCAATTTGAAAGGATTGATCCAGTTTTGAAGACCAGGTGGCTGAAAATCACATATGCCTTTAATCCCATCGATAACCACATTGGAATCCCCGTAGATATGAACTTTAGGCAGCTGTAAATTGAAAGAAACCCAATGGACACTTCATAAAGCGAGAAGCTCTTATTTTGTGTTAGATCCAAGTCTACCGTTCCAGAAGATAGAAAAACAGTCACCATTTTCCAATTTGATCCATCCTCCACAGCCACAAGACCTTTATTGTTGGGTTTCGTCAAAGAAACCAGCGGGGAGGAGAATGGGATGAGGTTGGAGATGATGAGAATGATCAATGGTGATCAGGTCTGTAACAACCTAAAGCTCCAACCAACCTAAGATCACTCCTAAGATCTTGTAAGGCGCAAAGAGAGCACCATAAAAACTGATCTTGTTTCTAGCAAGCCAAACCTCCCACAAAAACAAAAATGGAAGAGATATAAATTTCTGATCCAAAGGAGTCCAAGAGAGAATACTATGAAGAAACCCAAGAGGGTGCCAGCTTCGGTCCTGCAACAGATCATAAAACCATAACCATAATTCAAGAATAACAGTGCATTGAAAAAATATGTGAGGGACAGATTCAACCTCGCTCCTCCAAAAAGGACAAACACCAGGCCCCTAAAAACCTCTCTTGTTTAAATTATCCCATGTGAGAATTCTATTCCACCAAGCCAACCATGCAAAGAGTAGAATCTTAATTGGAACATTGTGTTTCCAAAAAGAAAGGAGGAAAGGTTGGTCCTCCGCCCATGGGGAGGAAGAAATGTTGGAATTATATAGATCCACAACTTCAATAGAATCTCCTTTCATGTGGCCGAACGAGAAAAGGAAATCCCCGAACTGGCTTAAACTCAGACCAACCTGCTTTAAAACAGAAGACACCTCTAGCCACATGGCCTACTATTGGCCCCTTAGACCTAACTAATCAGCATTCTTCGAAATCGGACATCCAAGCTGCCAGTGGGAGATAAGCTGGGAAAGATGGAAGACCCCCCTACGAGAAAAAATATGTCGAAGTTGAATGGGAAACTTAAAATTCAAAGGGAGCCCCCTGACACAGTCTGCCCCAAGGATGATACTTTGGTCGTTTCCAAAAATCCATTTGAGCCTACCAATAAAATATGCTTCTATGCATCTGAAACTAATCCAAATATGGGATCCCCGACTAATAGGAGGGAGTCTAGATCTAAAATAATCCAACAGGCCTTATTGCACTTTATATTTCTCCCTGAAAATAAAAGAACAAAGACTCGGACCAGAGAGAGCTCTCCAAAATGACTTTGCCAAGAGGGCCTGAGAGAAGACTTGTATTTCAAGTAATCCCGAACCACCAAGTCACTTCCGAAGAGTGAGCCTGTTCAACATGCATAAGTGAAATTTTTTTGTGCCCATCAACCCGAATCATAGGAAGCGGTAAATGATGCGATTAATTCAACCAATAATGGCAAAATAAATGCAAAATAAATGGGCCCAATATACTATAATTTGTTGGAGGACGGCCTGGGTGAGAATAAAACATCCACCAAGGGACAACCATCTATGTGACCAGGCATCGAGCCTCCGTTTGAATTTATCGATCAACCAAAGCCAATCTCTGATACGGTAGTTGCATGGCTTGAGCCGGAAACCTAGATACGAGAAACGCTCAGCCAAGGGAACCTATATCATCTCAAAGAGGTCTGCAACGATCTCAAGAACATATGAATTATTTGAGGCCGAGATGATAAGATATTTGTGTCCATTTATAGTCAGGCCATTGGCCGCCCCAAACCTTATGAAAGTGTAGTGAATTGCAGTCCATTAAACCCGAGATATTATACCAAACAATAGTATGTCATCAACAAAAAAGGAATGGGTGATGGAGATGGAATTTCTTAGATTGACACCTAAGAAACATCTTTGGAGTGCAGATCCTTAATATACAGGCTGAGACCATCCAACAATAAGATGAAGATGAGGGATGAAAGGGAGAACCCTTGACGAAGGCCCCTCCCAGCCTTAAAGATAACCAAAGGCTTACCATTTGTGATGATAGAGAACCAGACATGAGAGATGCATGCCAGAATCAAATTTATGTTATGAGGGCTCAGACCAATCTTATGGAGGACCAACTGAATGAATCCCAAGTCCTTATGAATGTCAATTGTCATTATAATTTCCTCCAGCTTCCGGGTTTGCACGGAATGAAGACATTCCTGAGCCACAAAAATGGCATCGTGAATGTGTCTACTTAGGAGAAAACCATATTGTTCTGGTGATATATGGGAAGACAACATTCCAATGATTTTGCAAGAAATCACTTTGGATATGATTTTGTAGGCAACATTGCACAAGGAAATTGATCGGAAATACATGAATGTTTGTGGATTTGTTGACTTAGGAATTAATGCTATAAAGGTGTCGTTTAAGTCCCAGGAATGAAGCAGGATATTCTGGTTTCATCTACCAAATTCAATAGATCATCCCCCATAAGATAAAAAAAATGTTCAAACATTTCTGCAAGCCAGCCGTCAGGGGCAGGGCTTTTGTCCCATGCGAAAGCTTTAATCACCTCAAGAATCTCTGGCTTTGTCACCAGGTTTCCCAAGGCCACATTTTCCCCTTCATTAAACATCAGTGGGAATTTTTCCAAAGCCTGGAACTAGTCAAGAGGGAAAAATCTGTCTCGAGACTTGAATTGCTGAGAAAAAAACCGAAAAACTTCCCTACTAATCATGACATCATCGTACACCAAGGTTCCATAATCCTTTTCGATATGCCTAATAGCATTATGTAATTTCTGGTTTGAAGCATAATGGTTGAAAAACATTGTATTTGAGTCACCCTCCTTGAGCCAAACAACCCAGCGCTTGAGTTTCCTGGTTAATTCTTATGCCCTCGAGGAATGATTATTCATGGAATCATACATCCCTTTGATCTCTGTGTCAATGGAACGTAGGTCAAATATCATTTCCTTATTTTTTTGGCGTTTCCAAATTTTTGTTCTAGTTTTTAGAACTCTGAGGCGATGAGAGAAAGTTGAAGAAGCCTTTTGTCCACAAACCAGATCAGTAGAAGTCCATACTTCCTTTACCAATGAAATAAACTCCGGATCTTCCAAACACAGCCTTTTGAATTCGAAAGGAATCCCTTTATGTATCTGCTCAGAGCACAAGAAAAGGAATATTGGATGATGATCCGACAGAGATGATTTTATGATGGACGAGCATAATCCCCCAATAATGTCCAGAACACTTTCATGGACCAATGCCCTATCAAGTGTTTTCCCAATAAACGCCTCACCTGAGTGATGATTAGACCAAGTCTAAGATGTTTTGAAAGGCTGAATGTTGACCATGTGGTGGTCTGCAATGACTTGGAAAATATGATGAGCAAGGTGATCATGACGCCTGTGATCACCCCAGAATTCTGACACTTCAAGAGTGGCATTGAGATCTCCTATGAGAATAAGGCTTGGGATACTGAGAATATTGTTGGTTTGTATATGGTGCTATAAGGGAGCTCGGTTACGACTAGGGGAAAGCATATTTATAAGGTGGAAATAAGAGGAAAATCCCTGGATTCTTCCTAACAATAAAATACCTCCGAAGAAACTGTAGGCATGAAAACTAGAAAAATTTGGATCCCACATGACGACAAGTTCCCCCTATAATCCAATCGAATCAATCCCACCAAGCCACAAGCCCAATTGGATAGTAAGAAATAAGGGGAGAACTCTTGATACAATGCACATTGTTTCTTGAAAAATGATAATGAAGGGAGAGGTTTTAGAAAACAGGTCTTTAAGGCACATAAACTTCGCATGATTGCCAAGTCTGCAAAGGTTTAGTGACATGATTTGATTCATGGCGAAGGAGAGTTAGGCATGCACACTCTAAGTGCCTGAGGGTCAAGGGATGAAATTATGGGAATGTCACAAAGGTGTTCAGATTTGACTGAGAATAGGGACTGGGTTTTCTTGCGACCTCTAAAATGATGACTGTCATTCTTCCCCTTTATCCAAACAGTAATATTCTGGCCCAATGTACGGAATATTTTAGTCAGCCCATCCTTAACCCTATTATCATGTACAGTCAAAGCCATCATATCTATCTCGGGATTCTTGAAAAGCAATTGGAAGTCACTTCCAACAGAGTTGTGAGGAGAATTTGGTATCAAAGGATCGTCAGCCAGTTGAGAGAGAGGAGGTTAGGTTGTTTCTGGGGATAGCATGGATGGCAAACATTCATTTGCAGCGAGCTGGTGAGAATGGGGATTGGATGAGAGGACAGGAGTGGAGTTTACAACGACGTGGATATGAGGTTCCCCATACCGCAACTGAACATGACTAGATTTAATATGAGGGCCATCATACGGGTCAGAGGATGATGATGGAAGGATAGGAGGGAATTGCGGGGAGGAGTGCGAAGGGGAGACTGATGAGGAGCCTTTGCATGGACGAAAATAAATATGAGAATGGATCGCAGGGGGCATAATTTCCACCCTAATAGGCCCAACCACGTGCAGTGGTGATGAGCCAGATCCACCCCTTCTGGAGACAGTCTTAGACGGCCCAACCGAAAGCTGAGGAGATTAGCCAGATCCCGCCCTCCTAGAAACTGTCCATCTGTGATGAGATTTCATTGGAAAGCAATGCATGAGATGGCCCATCTGATGACAGATGAGGCATCTAAAGGGGAGGCCCCAATAGTCTAGCCTTTTCCGATGATGAAGCCCAGACCACTCCAAGTCAACATTCTCCGGCAAACCCCGAGAAAAATTATTTTCAACTAGAATCCATGCAATTATTTTTTCCTAAGCTCCCATACAACCTGGGTTGATATATCAACTCTTTCCTATTGAATTCTCGATGGTTGTGACCGATACCTTGGTCGAGTAATCCAAGGGTAAGCCTAGAAACCAGGGATGGAACTGTAAGAAACCACGACCACAAACCCGGAATCTATTTAGCATGTCCAACGCATCCTGCACATAGATTAAGTGTATGGAGAACCATGCATTCATCAAACGACTAAATTTATGGGGGTACCCAACCATCGGTCCCTAAACCTTATTTACCCAATTTTTCATTGTTGCTTCATCCATTTTAGTGAAAACCCACCTATCGACCAAAGCCCTTTTCTGTAAACTAATGACATGACCCCATAAATCTCTCTATCTGAAGCTGAGCGGCTTTATGTGTGACACGGGGTCAATGATCTTGTTTTCTGACTTGAAGTATTGACAATTCAATTGATAATTTCCCAAGACGTGTTTTGGAGCGAGCGATGCTGAAAATGAATAGGGGAGATAGGCTTCTTAGAGGGAAATATTTGGTCAACTTTTGCACAGCTGGAAATATTTACAAGATCCAGACTCAAAGATTGTTCAACTATGATTTTTGCCCAAATGAAAGCATCATGGGCTGATGTTTTAGACCCAAAAGGGTCCCTCACGTCCTCCATGGTTCGATACCCACAGAAAAAACCAAATCATCCAATATGTGGGAGCTAGTCACAAAACATGTGGCTACCAAAAAGGCTAAATAGAATTGGAAAAAGAAAAAATGTTCCAACAGAATGGATCCATGACTTACGAAAAACCCGCTTAAAAGTCAACCATTATAATGGCCACAAGGGGAATGCATAAATGTAGGACAAATTTTGGCAGAAATCGACAGGTGCGTCAAACGTACCGATTTAGGAGGTACAAGAGAAGGAATTTCCAGTCACAAAACATGTGGCTAGCAAAAAGGCTAAATAGAATTGGAGAAAGAAAAAATATTCCAACAGAATGGATCCATGACTTACGAAAAACACGCTTAAAATTCAACCATTATAATGGCCACAAGGGGAATGCAGAAATGTACGAAAAACTTTGGCATAAATCGACAGGTGGATCAAACGCACCGATTTAGGAGGTACAAGAGAAGGAATTGCCAGTGACGGAAAAAATAAAAAACCCCCTATTTATGGAATGGTCATGGAGTGGTGACTATTGGAGAATGTAATCATCTTGGAGAGAGAAAAATAATTAATATGATGCCTTGATAAGAATAATCTAGAACCAGGTGATTTCAGAGAATGTCCTCAGGAGGGATGGTGATGTCTTGATGAGGAGAGAATGTCTCTCAGAAGTCACAAAGTTGGTAATTTTGAAAATGTGGTCGAAAAAACTCCACGGGGAAAAGGTGGTACTATAAAATGCACCTGCGAAGGAAAAATAGAGGGAGAGAGCCAAGCATGGAGGGACGGGGAGGATGAGAATTGCTTCCTTATTCAGATTTAGAGGTAACAAAAACAACAACTTATGAATGTCCAACATGGATTGCAGCAGTTAAATCCAAACTACTTGCATGGTATGGAAATTATGAATGAATCCAACCATTTCCCCCATAAAAGGATCCATTTTGACTCGGTTGTGGATTCAAATGAGTCAAAGTATTTATCTGAATCAGCAGTGAAATGGTATGGCATAATTTAAACATATGGACGTCTTCCAGGTTTCCAGGTTCCTGTGGTGAGTTAACACAATCTGGACTAGAATATAGAATGAGATGAGAGCCAGAATTAGTATATGGATGATTTCACAAATTTTCTCTTAAATATGTTTGGGGAAATTGACCAACAGACACAGATACCCTGTTTAGACTGAGTGAGGATAGGAAGGAAGCACTATATATGCACTATTCCTTTATCTTAGGAAGGCATGGTTGACAAATGAAAGAAACAACACAAGAAAACAAATTTATGAGTGCACACTGGATTCTTTTATATGAGAGATATATATACATAGATGTTTAGTTAAGAAACGATTGAACAGACTAAACTAATTCTAAAATATCATAACCATAATGATTAATTCTTTAACAGTCTCCCTTAATCTTGAGAGTTACATTGTTTTATTTGTAAATTTTGACATTGAAATTCAAAATTAACTTTTCCTAGCAGTTTGGTGAAGATATCCGCTAACTGATCCTTGGAATCACAAAATTTGAGAACAATATCACCTTTTTTTACGAGTTCACGAATGAAGTGAAAACGAGTGCTGACATGTTTACTCTTTTGATGAAAGACATTGTTCTTCGACAAGGAAATAAGGGAAGTGTTGTCACAAAGGATTGGAATAGGTACATTTTCTATATATCCAAAGTTAGAGAGAAGTCTCTTTAGCCACACTACTTGACATGATGCTAAATTCGATGCAACGTACTCAGCGTCTGTTGAAGATAGTGCAACTATGTGCTACTTTTTGGATGACCACGAAATTAATTTTCTACCAAATAGAAAAAAATAGGCATAAGTTCTTTTCCGATCATCAATACATCCTACATAATCATTGTCTGTATAACCACCAAGATTACTATCTGTAGAGGCTGCATACGATAAACCATAAATAGATGTACCTGCAATGTATCTTAACACTCTTTTTCCAACTTTCTAATTACAGTCTTTAGGAGATTCCACAAACCTAGAAATATAACTAGCTACAAATGTTATATCAGGTCTAGTAGCAATAAGATACATAATACTACGAGCAAGTTGTTTATACAAACTCGAATTAACAATAGTACCCACATCATCTTTACTTAACTTTGTACCAACTTCAGTAGGAGTATCCACTGGTTTACACCTGTCCATCTTAAACTTTTTCAAAATGTCAGCATCATACCTTTGTTGACTCATAAACATAACATCGTGTGTTTGTTTCACTTCGATACCTAAGAAGTATCTCAATAATCCAAGATCTGTCATTTCAAATTAATTTCTAATTGCAGCTTTAAATTCATCTAACTGCATGTTACCTATAATAATTATGTCATCAACATAAAGACATAGTATCAAAATATTATCTTGATGATCATTCTTGATATACAAAGTGGGCTCCTAGTCACTCCTTCTGAAATTATTATTCAACAAGCAATGGTCTATTTGGTTGTACCAAGCTCTTGAAGCTTGCTTCAAGCCATACAATGCTTTCTTCAACATGTACACCTTATGTTTTTTGTTTTTTATTTCGAAACCGGGTGGTTGATCAACATAAACTTCTTCATTCAAAACACCATTCAAAAAATCAGACTTTACATCCATTTGGTAAATATGGCACTTGTTTTGTGCTGCAATAGCTAATACAAATTGAACAGTATCAATTCTTGCCACAGGTACAAATGTTTCACCATAATCTATGCCAGGTTGCTGTGAAAAACCTTTGGCAACTAATCTTGCTTTGTCCTTATCAACTTCACCTCTCTCATTTAACTTTGTTTTAAAACCCATTTGACACCTATATAATTTTTATTATCAGTTAGATCAACCAAATCCCAAGTTTGATTTCTTTCAATAGCATCAATTTCATTATTCATTGCATCTACCCATTCTTTGTCCTTTATAGTCTCTTCAAAACAAGTATGTTGAAATGAAAGAGATGCAAAATTTACAATATCATCAACATCGTCTTGTGCATAAATATCACTTAAGCTTCTCATTTTCGGATTATCAGAATCAAAATCACTTAAAGATGATGAACTACTACTGCTTGATGAACTACTACTGGTTTTTTCTTGAACCTATAATTTTGGAGTGCTTGTTGTAGGTTCTTGATGTTCGTGTAATATAATAAAAGGATTAGGACAAGTATTGTTCTCCATTTCATTCCAAGATTTTTCTTCCAGAAATTTCACATCTCGACTTATGATAAACTTCCTAGTTATAGGATTAAAAAATCTGTATGATTTAGATTGATTAATATACCCTATAAAGATATACTTTTCGCTCCTATCATCAATTTTTTTTCTTAATTTTTCTGGTACATGAGACAAAGCAATACAACCAAATACACGAAAATGTGAAACAGTTACCTTTTTTCCACTCCATGCTTCTTCAAGTACAAAAATTTGAACATTGGAAGTTGGTGATCTATTCAAAATATACACCGAACATGCAACTTCTTCAACAAATAAATATTTAGACAAATTTTATGTTTTGAGAAAACTACAAGGAATATTCATAATTGTCTGATTCTTTCTTTCCGCGACTCCATTCTTCTGTGGAGTATAACAGGTTGTCGTTTGTCTTTAAAACCATGTTTTACACAAAAATCAATGAATGTGTTAGATTCATACTCACCTTCTTTATCAGACCTCAGAACTTTAATAAACTTGCCACTGGTTTTCAGCCTCGGCTTTGAACTCCTTGAACTTGGAAAATGTTTCGGATTTTTATTTGATGAAAGAAACCAAAATTTTCTTACTAAAATCATCAATAAAAGGAATAAAATAGAGACTTCCAGCAACTGATTTTGCTTGCATTGGACCGCACAAATTTGTATGCACTAACTCTAGTTGTTCTTTGGCTATTAGAGGTTGATGCAAAAGTATCTCACTTATGTTTATCCATTATACAACTTGTACAAGAAGAGATACGTTAGACAAAGAAGGAAGACCTTTTACCATAGACTGCCTTTGCAACAAGCTCATACTTTTGATAGGTAAATGACCATATCATAAATGACACAGATCAGAGTCATTTTTCGTTGAAACATTATGTTCATAAAAATTCTCACTTTTCATTTGTAATTGATACAACATGTTCTTGGTCATTGGAATCTTTACAACAAGATACTTCTATTGATCAGAAATGGTGCAAGTAGTGTTGTGAAAACTAACATCATAACCATGTGCATCTAACTAGCCAACACTCAAAAAATTATGCTTGAAATTGGGAACACAATAAACATCATAGATATTCTTCACAACATTTTTTTTTGTTAAGATAGGTATAACACCCTTTTCAGAAGCTTTAACTTGATGATCACCACCCAAATAAATAGAGGAACTGAAATATGTATCAAGATGAGAAAACAAATCACTATGACCAGTCATATGATTACTACATCCGATGTCTACCAACCAAACATCTTTATTAGGTACTTTAACAGTCACTTATCATGTCATAAATAAAGCATCTGATGTTTCACATTCAATGTTTGTGACATTGACTTTGTTTTTATTTAAAACATACCGTAATTTTCAACATTCAAACTTATAATGGACATATGTTTTGCAATAGTGACATTGAAGTTTTTATTTATCTATCCACCTACAAACATGATCAATTAGAGACTGCTCTGAATGAGTTTGAGTTACCTATGATCTATCATTAGACTTAGACTGCCCTCTCCCTTTTCCTTTCCTGCCATGAAAACCTCTTCATCTACCTCTATCTATAGAAAATTTAGATTTGAAAGCATGCTCTAAAGTACTAACATATAAATTAATTCTTGCCTCATGAGCCAACCAAGAACCAGTTAATTCTTCCACAGATAATTTTGTTAATTATTTCGACTCAAAAACACTAACTATCATGTCAAATTTTTTAGGTAAACATCTAAGAATTTTTTCAACAATTCTTTGATCTTCTAATTCTTCACCATTCATCCAAAGTTGATTAACACCACCCATAAATTTAGTCATGAACTGATCAACTGTTTCTGACTTAGTCATTTTAACTGTTTCAAATTTTGTTATGAGAGTCTGTAATTTTACCATTTTTACTCTATCATTTCCTTGACAAGAAACCTTAAGTATATCCCATATAGATTTAGCAGTCTTAGCAGCAGTGATTTTAGGAAAAACGAGTCATCTACGGAATTTAAAATACATGACTTCGCTTTACCTTATTTCTGTTTAAGTTTATCAAATTGTTTTCTTTTGAGAAACACTCATTCCAGTAATTATATTTGCGTCAGGTTCTGTGAACCCCAATTCTACAATTTCCCAACAACCTAAACTTTGTAAGCATTCTTTCATTTTAAGACTCCAAAAATCGTAATTTTTCCCACTAAATAATGACGTAAGGATTGCAAACTGAATTACCGAAGCCATGTTTAAAGAAATAGTAAATCCAACACCTTTTAAATAATTTTCACTCTCTTTTCCCCTTTACAAGAAGTAGAAAATAGGAGCCTCTGCACTGATATTATATCATAACTTGATATTTTTCTAGCGCAATTATCATAAAGAAATACACCCTTCTAGCAAATAGGGGCTGCGGAAAATATTTTTAACAATGTCCTTTTATGGAAACACACACTCAACAAATATACTAGGGATGATAATCCTCAACTAAGATTTTTTTTTTTTTTTTTTTAATTTTAAATTGATACTGGTGAATATCACTAGATATTTAAAATATATATATATATATATATATATATATATATATATATATATATATATATATATTTCTGACAACAAAAAAGAAACTCTTCCCACGGCAGCCAAACTTACTTTAAGCGGTTCTGCACAAACCTAATCTCACAATGAAACACTTGCAATTGGCGGCAAGGCTAGAATACAGCAGTGGAAAACCTTTTTGGCAACCCTTTCTCTCCGAGAGAGGAAGAGAGTTACACCATAGCAACCCTCAACCCTCAATCTCTACGCAGCGGTGGAAGAACTATCAATTTGGGGACTGCAATTTGAATTCGGCTGTGGGGCCTGCGAACGAGATACTGGAGATAACCCCAACTACCAATCTATGGCAAGAAGGACAAAATTCAATTTTTATTGGAAAGAATGAAGGACGAAGCAGTAGCAGTTTTCAGTTTTGTTTTACACTCTATCTTGCATCCAATTCTGGGTTTAAATACACTTGCAAACCCAAATTTTTCTCAAAGGTCGTAGCCATGTTCTATATTAAAATCTATGGTTTAAACCATGCAGCCTCACACTCCATTTATCCCTACATCTACCACCATTAAAACCCTCCACCAACTATCATAAAACCCGCACATTTGTTTTGAGTTTGAAACAGTCAACGCAACTCTCGGTGGACCCCTCCAAGTCCACGTCTCCATCTCTACAACCAATCACACATCAATCACAAAGGAGGGAGCCTATGTCATCAGTCTTCAACCTGCATGATGAGCCGTCCCCACCACCTCACCACGTCGACAGCTCTCGACCAATCAAAACCATATCGCATGGTTTGGTGCCTACGTCACCAGTGCTCCAAAACCATGTGATATGTGTTGGCCCACCTCTGCCAGCTCAACACATTCCGACCAATAGCATCTTATCACATAACTCTGCTACACAGTCAGCAGGCGAGCTTATCGATAAAGCCCATCGTATGGTTTCTTGAAATGGTTTTCATTTTGATTTGAAGTCCGCGAAATGTAATAAGGTTTAAAACCTTGGGTTAAATGTTTTATGTTTCTTTTATATGCCCCGACATATCTTAATTTAAACTTAGGATAAATGTTATATAATATATATTATAAACATGAATTTTCACAATATATATAAACATATGTAATAGACAGAGTGAGTAGAGTGTAATGATTGTGTGTAAAACAATGTGTGTTGAGAGATAAAAAAATACAGTGTACGACATGTATAAAAAGAAGACTGTGAAGCAAAGTTTGAAGTGTGCTGCATGAATAGCAGCCAGGTGCAATTGTGTTTTGTAATCCAGAACTGTAGTTCTGAAGGGAAAAATATTGTTTTGTAATAGTCCAAGTTTTTAAATGAAATAGAGTTTTTCTTCCATCACTGTGCATATAGTTTTATTGCTATCCCTATGTTAGAAGATGAATTTTTGGTTCCTCTCAGTTGTTTAGGAATAACAAAAAATTCCAACATGGTATCGAAGCTAGTCTAGGTTCTCAGAAGATGCTAAAGAAGTTGAAGGAAGAATAATGTTGTTGAAGTTTTTACCAGAAGTGTGGAAGTTCAGCAAGCCAAGTATTTACCAAAACATATTTGTTGTTTGTTTTAAAGAATACAGTCCAGAGAATTGCAGAAGGAAGTCTCTTGAAAAAATAGTTTATCTCTCAGCGATGAGAAAGATTTGTTTAAGAAACATAGTCAAGTTTTAGCATAGTTCAGTAAGGCTAGCAATGGCAGGAGCCAGCACAAGCACGAGTATGGGAAATACTCAACTCCCACAGTTCAATGGGAAGAACTATGACTATTGGGCAATCACAATGAGAGCATTGTTTTCCTCTCAAGATTTATGGCAGCTAGTTGAAGATGGTTTAGAAGAACCAGCAGATGAACAAGAATTTAATGCCTTAACACAGGTAGAGAAATATTTCTTGAATAGTATTAGAAAGAAGGACTCAAAATCCCTCTTCTATCTCTATCAAGCAGTGCATGAAAGCATATTTCCAAGAATTTCAGCAGCAAAGAAGTCCAAGGATGCATGGGATACCCGCTAGACAACCTATCAAGGTATGGAGAAAGTAAATATATCAAAGCTTCAATTAATGAGAAGAGATTTTGAGGTCCTTTTCATGAAAGATTCTGATACAATAGACTCATTTTTCACATTGTTGATTGAGTTGGTTACCTAAATGAGATCTCATAGAGAGACAATAGAAGAAATAAGAATAGTGGAGTAAGTATTGAGGAGCTTACCCTCAATATTTGATGTCATAATAACAACCATTGAAGAGACAAAGGATCTTTCAATGTTTACTATTGATGAGCTTCATGCATCATTGATGACACATGAATAAAGACTGAGTAGAACAAAAAACTCATCTTTGGAGCATGCCTTCAAGACCCAAATGTCCTTTGGAAGAGGAAGAGGTCAAGGAAGATCAAACTACAAAGGAAAAGGAAGAGGCAAAAGCCAAAACAAAGGAAGAAATAGCCCTACAAATACAAGTGGAAGGGGCAGCAACCAAAGTCAAAATCAAAGCCAAGACAGCAACCAACAAGGTGGACAAAATCAAACACATGGACAAAGGTATGATAAATCCCAAGTCTAATGTCATTACTGTAAGAAGTATGGGCATTATGCCAATGAATGTAGGAAGAAACAGAATGACATGGGTAATAGACCCAGTGCTAATTTTACTAAAGAGAATCTCAGCCAAGAGAATTTATTTTTAGCATGTAATATGGCTGAACAAAAAAGTGAAAATATATGGTTTCTAGATTCAAGATGTAGCAACCATATGAATGGAAACATTTCTATGTTTTCCATGTTAGATGAAATTGTAAAGTCTGAAGTAACATTGGGAACATATAGTAAAGTACTTGTAATGGGGAAAGGCAGAGTGAGTTTTTTGATAAATAAAGAAGAAAGAAAAACCATATCATATGTTTACTATGTACCTGGTATGAAGTGTAACCTTTTGAGTATTGGACAGCTCATTCAAAAAGACTACAATGTATTCTTTGAGGATGATATATGTACCATCATGGACATACCACCAAGAAAGAAAAGGATTGCACAAGTGAAGATGACAAGAAACATAATTTTTTCTTTCAAGATGAGAGCAGATTTGAAGAAAAGAGCTGCAAGTGCAGTAGTGACACAAGAGACATTCCAAAGAGAAGCAAAAGATGAAAAATGATTATGGCACTTGATATTTGGACATCTCAACTTTGGAGGTCTAAATTTGTTGCATAAAAAAGGAATGGTAAAAGGATTACCATTGATTGAGAAGCTAGATAGCCTATGTGAAGGCTGTATCTTGGGCAAACAATATAGAGAAAGCTTTCCATCAAGAAAGAGCATAAGGGCAAAAGCACCCTTATAAATAGTCCATTCTTATTTGTATGGACCAATGCAAACACTATCATTAGCAGGCACCCATTATATGTTGACCTTTATTGATTATTACACAATAAAAACATGAGTATACTTCTTGAAGTTGAAGAGTGAAGTGTTTGAGAAGTTATGCCACTTTAAGGCTCTTGTTGAGAATCAAAGTGGACAGCATATTAAAGTCCTTAGGACAGATAGAGGAGGAGAATATATCTGCAAATAATTTTTGTGTTTTTGCAGAGAAAATGGGATTCACAAGCAATTTACAGCAAGGTATACACCACAACAAAATGAAGTTGCTGAAAGGAAAAATAGAACCATCATGGATATGGTAAGAAGCATGTTGAAGGCAAAGCCTTTGCCAAATGAATATTGGGTTTAAGTTGTACATTGTGCAACATATATCTTTAATAGATTCCCAATAAAGAGTGTAATGAACAGAGTTACTAAAGAAGCATTGAGTGGCATAAAACAGTTTTTCACCCACATGAGAGTTTTTGTTTGTGTTGCTTATGCACACATTCTAGATCAGCTAATAAAAAGTTGGACAGTAAGGGGGGAAATTGCATATTTGTTGGATACAGTGAGGAATCCAAGGCATACAGATTGTATAACCCATCCACCAATAAATTTATGATAAGCAGAGATGTACAATTTATTGAAGAATAAGTTTGGGATGGAAGCATTGAGAAAATAGTGAATGTAAAAACCTGTTTCTCTCATGAAGAAGATGAGGAAGAAATGGTTGAAAGACATCCCTCATTAGTAGCACCACCTCCACCAACACAAGGACAGCAAGGGACTCCACAAGCAGGTATGAGAACACCCTTGAGAAGTGATGACAGTGCTTTTCTAAGCACATCACAAGGAGTAGATTTGAGTGCTTCTACAAGCACAAGTTCAACAAGTGAAAGGAGAACCAGATTCAGAAGTATGAATGAAATTTATGAGCAAGAAGAAGGTATGAACTCTTTATTTTCATTGTATTTTCATATAGAATATCCTATTCATTTTGAAAAAATAGTAAAAGATAATAAATGGATAGATGCTATGGATGAAGAGATAAATGAAATAGAGAAAAATAAGACATGGGGAATAGTTGATCTCCCAAAAGGAAAAGAAGTAATTGGAGTAAAATGGATTTATAAAACCAAAAGAAATGCTGAAGGTAAGATTGAAAGGCATAAGGCCAGACTTGTTATCAAAGGCTACAAGCAGCAACAAGGAAGAGACTATGAGGAAACTTTTGCACCAGTTGCAAGAATGGAAATAGTAAGAGCAGTGATGTCCATACCAGCACAACACAAGTGGAAAGTTTACCAAATGGATGTGAAATCAACATTCCTGAATGGAGTATTGATGGAAGAGGTTTATGTTGAACAACCTCTGGGCTATGAGAAAGAAGGCCAAAAGTACAAAATATGCAAATCAAAGAAAGCTCTGTATGGGCTGAAACAAGCACCAAGAGCATGGTAAAGTAGGATAGATGCCTGTCTACTGCAAAATGGGTTTGAGGAATGTGAAGGAGAATCCACATTATACATCAAAGAAAAGGATGGTAAGATGCTCATTGTTGTTTTATATATTAATGATGTTATATTTACAAGTAATGATGTTTACCTCATTGAGAATTTTAAGACAGTCATAAAAGAAAAATTTGAGATGATTGATATGGGATTGCTGAGATACTTCTTAGGAATAGAAGTAGAGAAAAATGAAAATAAGATTTTTATTTCTCAAGCAAAATATGTGAAAGAAATTTTGGAAATATTTAACATGTAGGATTGCAAGGCAACAATTACTCCTACAGTGATGGGATTGAAATTAAGCAAAGAAGACATCACCAAGGATTTTGATCCAAGATTGTATAAGAGCATAGTTGCTAGCCTCATGTATTTGACTGCAACTAGGCCTGATATTATGCATTTTGTAAGTTTAATTTTTAAATTCATGGAAAGGCCAAAGGAGGCACATTGGCAAGCAGCAAAAAGAGCCACTTCAGAAAATTTTGAATTGATTGGATATACTGACAGTGTTTTGGCTGGAAGTATAGATGACACGAAAAGCACCTCTAGATATGTTTTCTAGATGTGATCAAGAGCCATCTCATGGGCTTCTAAGAAACAACCAATTGTGGCTTTATCAACAGTAGAGGCAGAGTATGTGGCAGCTACAACAGCAGCATGTCAAGCAGTATGGATGAGGAGAATGTTGAGAATCTTGTGTCAACAGATAAAAGGAAAAACAATTTATTTTGATAACAGCTCAGCTATAGCTTTATCCAAGAATTTAGTGTTTCATAACAGAACCAAACACATTGATGCAAAGTATCACTACATGAGAGAATTAGTGAACAATGGTGAAATTGTTCTGAAGCATTTCAAAACAAAAGAGCAATTTGTTGATATTTTAACAAAACCATCGAAGCATAAAAGTTTTAATTATCTAAGAAAATGTTTGGGTATGTAGGGGAACAACAGTTTTGTTTAAGGGGGAGTGTTGGAAATAAGCCCAACTGCCAATCTGTGGCAAGGAGGACAAACTTCAATTTTTTATTTGAAAGAATGAAGGATGAAGCAACAACAGTTTTCAGTTATGTTTTACACTCCATCTTGCATTCAATTCTGGGTTTAAATATACCTGCAGATCCAATTTTTTCTCAAAGGTCATAGTCTTGTTCTATATTAAAACCCCTCGTCTAAACCACGCAACCTGCGCTCCATTTATCCCTACATCTACCGCCATTAAAACTCTCCACCAACTATCATAAAACCCACACATTTGTTTTGAGTTTGAAACAATCAACGCAGCTCCCAGTGGACCCCTCCAAGTCCACATCTCCATCTCCAAAACCAATCACGCATCGATCGCAAAGGAGGGAGCCTACATCATTAGTCTTCAACCTGCGCGATGAGGTGTCCCCACCACCTCACCACCTCGACAGCTCTTGACCAATCAAAACCATATCGCATGGTTTGGTGCCTATATCACTAGCACTCCAAAACCTTGCGATAAGTGTTGGCCCACCTCCGCGAGCTCAACACCCTCCGACCAATAGCAGCTTATCGCAAAACTCTAATGCATAGTGAGCAAGGAGGCTTATCGAAACCATGTCGCATGGTTTATTGAAATGGTTTGCATTTTGATTTGAAGTCCGTGAAATGTAATAAGGTTTAAAACCTTGGATTAAATGTTTTATGTTTCTTTTATACACCCCTGACCTATCTTAATTTAAACTTAGGATAAATGTTATATAATATATATTGTAAACATGAATGTTCACAATATATATAAACATATGTGAAAGACAGAGTGAGTAGAGTGTAATGACTATGTGTAAAACAGTGTGTGCCTGGAGATAGAAAAAGACTCTCTAAAGCGTGTATGCAAAGAAGACTGTGAAGCAGAGTTTGAAGTGCGTTGTGCAATTGTGTTTTGTAATCCAGAACTTTAGTTCTTAGGGGGAAAATATTGTTTTGTAACAGTCCAAGTTTTTAAATGAAATAGAGTTTTTCAGGTGCAATTGTGTTTTGTAATCCAGAATTTTAGTTCTCAAGGGAAAAATATTGTTTGGTAACAGTCCAAACATGAAATGGAGTTTTTCTTCCATCACTGTGCATACAGTTTTATTGCTATCGCTATGTTAGAAGAGAGATTTTTCCTCTAAGTTGTTCAGGAATAATCAAAAGTTCCAACAGAATAGGGGGCGGAAATGTATGGTATCTGCAAGGCAACTTCTGCGGAGGAATGAATCTGGAACCAGATGCTTTCCGGAGTTCTAAAACGTCGTTCCCCGCACAGGTGCGGTTAGGAATTCAAAGGGATTGCTTGCCGCTTTCTGAACACATATTCAAGAAAGCAATCAAAGATAACTATGACGGGAAAGTTTTGAACTCAATCCTCAACAGGCGGCGGAACTCCTATCCGGTGGCTCGGATACCTTGACAAAAGCAAGCAACAACAAAAAAAAAAAACGAATTGCTGTAATCTAAAACCACCCCACAACTCCCATATTGCGAACATGCTTGAGGTGACCCATAACAACTATAAAAAAAACACCGATTGATACTATCCTTGCTACGGCTTGAAAAAAACGCAGGTAGCTTATATTATGCTAGAGAACAAACCCGGAAAAACTGTTGTGTATGTGAAAGTTTTGTTCAACTTACCGAGCCATGCCCCTCCTACAACCATTTTCCGCTTTGTATACAAACACACCTGCGATTCCTCCCAGAATCGTCCTGTCTAGTATCTAGTCTGATGATTTGTAGAACAGCTCGGTCTCTTTTCATGGATTGGTATTGCTGTGCTGCTTGTATGTTTTCATTTGATGTTGTAGTTTTTTCTTGTTAATTGAAGGTTTATTTTTTACCATCATTTCTTTGTTGCTGCGTCTCTTGCTTTCGTGAATTTAACTTTCCTTTGGCATCAATTGGTGTTCTTGTTTGTTTCGCTGTCTTGTTGCAGATTGCAATGCAGCTTGTGAAACAAGATGCGCAAAAGCATCCCGCCATAAAATGTGTTTGAGAGCTTGCGGTACATGCTGTGCGCGGTGCAATTGTGTTCCTCCTGGTACATCTGGAAACGAGGATACATGCCCATGCTATGCCAACATGAGAACGCATGGCGGCAGACTTAAGTGTCCTTGAATATAATGTATACACTACACATTAGTGTATATCCTCTATAAATATACTTATAGTATTGTCAGGTTTTGGTAAATAATGGCGGTTAAAAGTGTGGTGGATATAATATATACGCTCCACATTAGTGTATTTGCTCTATAAATATACTTACAGCGCTGTCAAGTCTCTGGAAAATAATGGCGGTTGAAAGCCTTGCCTCGTGGATGCATATTCAGTGAATACAGTATAAACTGGTATCTCTTATAGTTGTTACTGCTATTTTGGGTTACGTATGTGTGGTCCATATACTTGAGCCTTGGCCAGTAAATGCGTATTCTGTTTGGACAAAGTATTCTATATTTGTGTGAGTTGGTATCTGTATTTGTTGTTACTGCTCCTTTGAACGTAGCAGTTAAAAGAAGGCTGTAATTTAGTTATTAGATGTTGAATAAATATAATAAGGTTATAGTTTACCCGTTATATGGAGTTTCGAACGGAGTGTTTTTGTAAGGTTATTGTTTACCTTTTATATGGAGTTTTTACTGGAGTCTTTTTTAAGTTGAAATGGTGAACATTTAACAGGGATTTAATTAGAAACATATAAATTGTAATTTGTAATTGTTCTTACTACTAAGTAGCAGTTAGAAAAGGTTGTAGTTCATTGTTATATGCTATGTAATTTTTTTGGTTTTTTAGTTGAATTCGCCAAGGATTCATTTTCAATCCCTTCTTTTAGTAATGAATAATGAATTCTCCATAATTGGTGTCACGGTATATATATATATATATATATATATATATATATATATATATATATATATAACACCATCTCATAAGCTATGTTTGTGTAGTTTTGAATAAAGGAAGTTTATATTTGTGTCCTTTTCAATAAAGGAAAAAGGGTTAAGGAAAAGTTAAAAATAAATAAAAACTAAATAATAAAACTATGCATAATTATTTTGATAAATTTTTAATAAAAATATTTAAAAGTTTACTACAAAGTAAAATGAAAACCAAATAAATAATAAAATTGTAGAAAATCATAAACTGTAAATAAATTTTATAATTTTAAAAAAATATAAATGATAATAAATAAATAAGCAAATAAATAATAGAAGTACTAAATGATAATTTAAATTATAGATAAATCTTATATATATATATATATATATATATATATATATAAAAGAAAGAGTTAGAAAAAGAAAATGTTAATTCATATTTTATAAACTTTGAAAGATTAATTCATATTTTACCAAGCAATAAAATTTTGTTAATTGTTAATATTAGAATGTTATCATTTCAATTTTAAGTTATAAAGGAATATTAAATAAAATAAATGTGATCAACTTAGAAATATCGCATATGTTGAGAATGCAGCAAGATGATGGAGCTTAGTGAAATGAATTCGCCTTCACTAAGTGGGCCCGCAGGCAAATTCTGGCGCAAAGTCTATTTTTAGACATACGGAGCATAATTTGGGAATTCCAGTTGGAGATTCTTGAATTATGCGACATGTTGGCAAAAATAGATGAGACTCTTATTTTTAGGTCCCAGGCTATTTTTAGACAGTATCTCCTAAAAATATGGAAGTCAAATATTATTTACCCTTAATAATATTTTGACTATAAACAGCAGTTTACTCTCTTGGAGCACTTCAGTTCGAGTCATGGAGGTGGCTCATGCAACTGACAGAGGAATCACGTGGTTCCTAGGTTTTGATGGCATCTTGCATGGTTGACTTCAGTTGGACTTCAGTGGCAGAAGTTTTGGAGGAGTTAACGGGATAGATAGTGGAGTTGTGTTCTGTTTATTTTAGTTGAACTAGTTGAGATTAGTCAACTAGCTAATCAATTAGATATGAGTGGAGTAAATTAAATAATATTTAATTTACTAAATATTAACTCATTAGTCAACTCAAGAACACTTCAGTTCACTACAGTGCATGATCAGTTCAGTGGAGACCAGTGGAAGAGGTAGATGAAAGGGTGAGTAAAGCCATCAGTTGGTAGATTTGTTTTGCATGAGATTTGCATTACACTTGGAGGAATTGTCCATGACAATTGCGCAGTCAAGGCAAGGGGATTCGAACCTTGAACCTCTTCATATACAAGCCATGATTGCGCAATAGAGGCAAGGCAGTTAGTGGTGTGTTTTGAACCCGAGACTTGTTCAAAACCAAGCTAGATTGTGAGTAACTTCATGAGAGAGTACTGAGTACTTGTGAGGAGTATTGTACTTGTTTGGTTACTTGATTTCTCCATTATAATATACACAATAGCTGCGGGGTTTTCAGCTATAGGCTTTCCCCATACATACCGAGTTAATGTGTGATTGATTTGATGTGAGATTGCTTCTGTTATTTCCGCATGTGACAATTAATTGTAGAAGAAGGTTATGTGTTATGTATGCAATTTGAAATTGATATATGACCAGGTTAATCTTCAGTGAATAAGTGATTTATTCAGCTAATTTCTACATGGTATCGGAGCGAGATTAATTGTCGAGATCTATTACGTTGATTGCAAACTTATTTCCTCGGACAGAGTCTGCATGCGGGCCAGGTAGCCTCCGGAATATTCATCCTTCTTTGTAAGGTGAAAGATCTGGTGAATGCCCTTTGCAGTCAATCTCTGATTTGGAAATAATTTGTTTTCAAGTATAGATCGGAAGCTATAGAGCTTGGAGTTTGGAATTCGAATTTTGCAGAAGGTTGTTCTTCTTGGTGCCGGTGTTGAAAGATGTCTTCTTTCAATGGTTTGCGACTCGAATATGCTCTTGATGGCAGTTCGAATTATGTTGCATGGAAGGATCGCATGGAAGCAGTGTTAGAAGATAATGGTCTGAAGGAGTTCGTGGATGCGGATGTCCCAAAGCCCACTGATGCAGCTTTGGTCGATGCATGGCAAAAGACATAGCGCGTCAAGGATCCTGCTGAGGCGTCAAGGATCATATTGTATCCACCTGCATGGAAAGGCTTACCCATATTTAATGTGAAAGCCACGGATCTATTCCGCAGTAGCAAGAGCGACTCGTGCGAGCCGGGCGCTCAAAGATAAGCTCAGGAACATCAAGATGAGAAGGGAGACAAACATCGCCAACACTCTCACGTCTACCCACGAGATGAACTCGGGGAAGTGTGGGGTTACCGTCGAAGACGGGGGTTACCGTCGATGAAGAGGACATGGTCGACCCGGCTTCCTTGGTCTTCCGAAGGCTTGCACCACTGGATAAGGTCAATGGCCTGGAGAAGCCGCCGGACAGACAGCGCCGATGACCCCAGTGAGGATAAGGAGGACTACTCGGGATGGATCTTCATCAAAGGGAGCTGATGAAAAAATTTGCGCTTTGGTTGCCAAAGCAAAGAAGGGGAAGGGTAAGAAGACTTCTCATTCTGGTGCAAAGGGCAAGAAGCAGGATATGGCGAAAGTGAAGTGTTTTCACTGCCATGATCACGGACATTGTGCTACCAATTGTCCAAAGAAGAAGAAGAACAAGCAAGCGGGAAGATCTGCAGATGGAGAAGCTTTGGCTTCACAGTTCGAGCTTGACTTTTCACTGATCGCATGCTTGGTTTCAAGTGTGATGGGATCGGTATGGTTCTTGGACAGCGGTGCGTCATTTCATATGACGGGAGATCGGGATTTGTTCTCAGATCTGGAGGACAAAGATTTGGGTGTGCGCATCGAGATGGGCGATGATGGTAGATACAGTGCGACTGGTATCGGTACCATATCCTTTCAGAGGGAGTCTGGTAAACCCTTTGTATTGAAGGATGTCATGCATGTACCTGGATTGAAGAAGAACTTGATCTCTGTGACGATGTTGGAGGATAAGGGGTATGATGTGGTCTTCAGCGAAGGAAAAGCCTTCCTACGCAGTAAGACTACTGGAGAGACCCGGAAGATAGGGGTTCGAACCAAGAACCTTTATCAGTTGTAGGTAGATGGCTGCGCAGCTATGGCATGCAAGGCGGGAGAAGTGGTGAGTCGGGATGATGAGGGCGAACTGTGGCACAGAAGATTGGGCCACCTTCACCATGGAGCTTTGAAGATTCTGCAGCAGATTTCTACTGGGCTTCCTAAGGGCACCCTTGCGCAGTCAGATCAGTGCAAGGGGTGTACTTTAGGGAAGTATGTGAAAGCCACCTTTCACGAGAAGGATAGTCACACCACGATGATCCTTGAGAGAGTTCACACAGACGTGTGTGGTCCTTTCTCAGTTGCTTCGACAGCAAAGCACAAGTATTATGTGATCTTTGTTGATGATTTCTCTCGAAAGTGCTAGATCTTCTTCATGCATAAGAAGAGCGATACATTCGCGAAGTTCTGTGAGTTTAAAGCACTGGTCGAGAAGGAGTCGGGGAAGAAGGTGATTGCTCTAAGGAGTGATAACGGTGGTGAATTCATCTCGGCTGAATTCAAGGAGTTCTGCAGCGCAGAAGGGATTCGGAGAGAGCTCATCCCACCCCATAACCCACAGCAGAACGGGGTGGCTGAGCGGAAGAACAGAACGATCGTGGGTGCTGCACGGGCGATGTTGCATGATCAGGGCCTACCCCTTCACTTGTGGGCTGAGGCATGCAATACAGCAGTATATGTGCAGAACCGTTGTCCTCACAAGGTTCTTGGCATGAGTACACCAGAGGAGGCTTATTCTGGCAAGAGGCCCGATATTTCCCATTTGCGGATTTTCGGATCTCCTGTCTACATGCATGTGACGAAGGATGCGAGAAGGAAGCTGGATCCAACTGCTGAAGTTGGAATATTTGTGGGGTACACCGATACACCTCACAACTATCGGGAATATTTGTGGGGTACACTGATACACCTCACAACTACTAGGTATATTTGTCAGATAGTCGAAAGACTGTTGTGCGACGGGATATAAAATTTCAGGAGGAGAAAGCCATGCAGTGTTCGCTTGAGAGGGAGCTACACTTGCATGCAGATGAGGAGCCGTTAGTTCCTAAGGAGGAGCTTCCGGATGTGGATCAGCCACAAGAGGAGGTTCAGGAGGTGGAAGAAACCACCCATGCAGCGCCAACCATCAGAGGGCGCATGCGCACTACAGAAGCTGAGCGACTGGCTCTGGATGCAGAGAAGGTTGTAGGACCACCTACAGCACAGCGCAGACAGAGACAGTCACCGGATCGGTACACTGGATACATGGCTCTTATGAGTCAATGTGTTGTGACAGAGCCATCCTCTTTTGAGGAAGCTGTGGAGGAACCCGCATGGGTCGATGCCATGATCGAAGAATATGATTCGATCATCAGGAACAGTGCATGGGAGATTGTCCCAAGACCGGTTGGGAAATCAGTTGTAGGTTCGCGATGGATCTACAAGGTGAAGCAGGCGGCTGACGGGAGTGTGGAGAAGTACAAGGCGAGATTTGTCGCCCGTGGCTTCTCACAGATCGAGGGGATTGACTATGAGGAGACTTGCTCTCTCAGCGCAGATGGGGTGGCACATTCATCAGATGGATGTGAAGACTGCGTTCCTCAATGGAGTTATTGAGGAGGAGGTGTACATAGAGCAGCCTGAAGGTTTTGAGATCTTCAGCAGTGAGTCGCATGTGTGCCGACTCAAGAGAGCACTGTACGAGCTGAAGCAAGCACCTCGTGCTTGGTACACTCGGATAGACAGCTACTTCACCGGGCTTGGATTCTCCAAGAGTGAGGCGGATCCAAACCCGTACCAGATTGTGGTGGAGGGGAAGCTGTTGATCATCGTACTGTATGTAGATGATCTGATTTTGACTGGCGACGAGCAGTTGATACTTTCATGCAAGGAGGATCTTGCACGAGAGTTTGAGATGAAGGACCTGGGCATCCTTCATTATTTCCTGGGATTGGAGATTTGGCAGCGCAGTGGAGGACTGTTTGTTTCTCAGGGAAAGTATGCCCGGGAGATTCTGGAGAGGTTCAACATGCAAGGCTGCAAGCCTGTTGATACCCCTCTTCCTGGAGGTTGGAGGAAGGGAGATGCTACTTCGGAGGAAGTAGTGGATGCCACTGTCTATCGACAGTTGGTGGGGTCGTTGATGTATTTGGTCAATACTCGACCCGATATATGCTATGCAGTTAACCAGCTTTCGCAAGCTATGGTTAAGCCTACCAAGCTCTTTTGGAAGGCGGGCAAGCATGTATTGCGCTATATCAGAGGCACATTGGGATATGGTCTATGGTACAGACAGGAGGATGGAGTGAAGCTTTCTGGCTTCACTGATGCAGATTGGGCAGGGAGCCCAACGGACCGGAAGAGCACATCTGGAGGAGTTTTCAGCATTGGGTCGACAGCAGTTTCCTGGTACAGCAGGAAGCAAAGATCTGTGGCACTTAGTTCAGAAGAGGCCGAGTACATGGCAGCTAGCTTGGCTGCATGAGAGGCTATTTGGATGAGGAAGATCCTCGTTGGATTGTTCGGGTTGCATTTGGAGCCTACAGTGATCTACTGTGATAACCAGAGTTGCATTAAACTCTCGGCTAATCCAATATTTCATGATAGGTCCAAACACATCGACATCAGGTACCATCATATCAGAGATTGTGTTCAGCGGAGAATCATGATGCTTTCATATGTTCCCACGGAGGATCAGGATGCCGACATCCTGACGAAGGCGCTCACCAAGAGCAAGTTCGAATTCCACAGAGGCAGGATAGGGGTTGCAGATAATCCATATCTTGCTGAGAGGGAGTGTTGAAAATGAAGCAAGATGATGGAGCTTAGTGAAATGAAGTCGCCTTCACTAAGTGGGCCCGCAGGCAAATTCTGGCGCAAAGTCTATTTTTAGACTATGTCTATTTTTAGACATACGGAGCATAATTTGGGAATTCTAGTTGGAGATTCTTGAAGTATGCGACATGTTGGTAAAAATAGATGAGACTCTTATTTTTAGGTTCCAGGCTATTTTTAGACTGTATCTCCTAAAAATATGGAAGTCAAATATTATTTACCCTTAATAATATTTTGACTATAAACAACAGTTTACTCTCTTGGAGCACTTCAGTTCGAGTCATGGAGGTGGCTCATGCAACTGATAGAGGAATCACGTGGTTCCTAGGGTTTGATGGCATCTTGCATGGTTGACTTCAGTTGGACTTCAGTGGCAGAAGTTTTTGGAGGAGTTAACGGGATAGATAGTGGAGTTGTGTTCTGTTTATTTTAGTTGAACTAGTTGAGATTAGTTTAACTGGCTAATCAATTAGTTATGAGTGGAGTGAATTAAATATTATTTAATTCACTAATTAGTAACTCATTAGTCAACTCAAGAACACTTCAGTTCACTACAGTGCATGATCAGTTCAGTGGAGACCAGTGGAAGAGGTAGATGAAAGAGTGAGTAAAGCTATCAGTTGGAGGATCAGTTTTGCATGGGATTTGCATTACACTTGGAGGAATTTTCCATGACAATTGCGCAGTCAAGCCAAGGGGATTCGAACCTTGGATCTCTTCATATACATGCCATGATTGCGCAATAGAGGCAAGGCAATTGGCAGGGAGTTTTGAACCAGTGACTTGTTCAAAACTAAGCTAGATTGTGTGTGACTTTATGAGAAAGTACTGAGTACTTGTGAGGAGTATTGTACTTGTTTGGCTACATGATTTCTCCATTATAATATACACAATAGCTGCGGGGTTTTCAGCTATAGGCTTTCCCCATACATACTGAGTTAATGTGTGATTGATTTGATGTGAGATTGCTTCTATTATTTCTGCATGTGACAGTTAATTGTAGAAGAAGGTTATGTGTTATGCATGCAATTCGAAATTGATGTATGATCGGGTTAATCTTCATTGAATAAGTGATTTATTCAGAAAATTTCTACAGCATATTATATTAAATATATAATAACAGTGTACATATTATATTACACATAAAAAGAAGTATAAATTGTAAATATTTTTTTTTTTGAATTTTAATACTTTATAAATTTAAGATTGGAATAAATACAAATGGTAAATGTATTATTTAAATTTATCTTGTGTTTTTCTTGGATAAAAATTATTTTTATAAACTCATATTTATTATTATATTTTTATAAAAATATAAATTTTATTTTTCTTTAATTTTCAAAATTTATTTATTTTTTTAAATGATTTTATCTTCATAAATATCTCATTATTAATTTTTATACAAATATATAATTTTACTAATTTTAGATGTCAAAGTTTTATCGCTTTGAAAATCAATCATATAAATATTACCTATGGAAAATGTCTATTTTTTTAATTGTGGTTACTATTATTATTATTATTTTGGTGAGGCTTATCCTTTTTCTATCGTATCAACATTTAAAACACAAAAGTGATAGAGTTGATGTTGGAAATACCAAAGCGGGGGTGAACCTGTATTCCTCTTTAATTAGTATATTCTTAATTTTAAAGAGCACTAGTTAGCACTAGCATACATCAACAACACCATTCAACGATGCACAATAAAAAAACGGTAGACACAATACATTTTTAGTTGGAAACCCTTCAAGGAGAAAATCTACCAAATGCTTATTAATATTTGTCTTCAATAATTTACATCAATGGAAAGCTCCAAGTTCCAAATTTTACGACTCTCCGCCTGAAAGGATCCTCCAACACCCTGTTTACCAACTCCAATTAGAAGGATCTTCGAACAAATTAGTTTGAAGGCTCCAACCTGAAGGATGCTCTAACATGTTATTTAATAGCTCCAACTAGAAGACACTCTAACACCCTGGGCAGGCTCCAACCTTCTCTAAGACCACCTTGTCACCGTGAAGTTTTCTCAAGATCCAACCTGAACTAGGCCCCACTCTCCTACCTTGCACCACACTATCACTCTGTTCTACAAGCTTCTACTTGACCTAAAGGCTCCAACCTTCAACTCACCACAACAAACCAAGTTTCAATTTTTTTCAGATTGGATCCTCTGGTGCTAAAAGTAATACAAAATAAATCTTTCATTAATAATTCGATCTTCTCTTGCTAAAAAAATTATAACCTAACTCATAAAATTCAATTAGCCTCTTCTCCCATCATCAACATTTATCCATATCATCCCTATCTAATAACAATTGAAAACCCTGGCACATATCATCTTTGACTATCAAAACAGTAGCAACATATAAGCATCATCCTCATCCAAGCAAACCTTTTCTTCCATAAGCTCGTACTATCTCTCAAGTGAAAACCCAATGCTCTCATTAATACATATAACAATAACCATGCTCAATGTGTCTATGTCAACCTTGGGAAAAATAATTATCATATAACTGAAATCTCTCCAATGCTTCTATTTTTTCACTACACCATCCACCATTTTTCGATCCAACACAAACTCCATCATTAATCCATCACATTCTTTCATAAAGGTACAAGCACACTAATACACTAGCAATCGTATCATTGTAAATATCTAGCAGCCCCACTTAATACAAAATCCTAGCAATGCTTCCAACAATATGTTTGAGGAAATAAGTATGATCTAACCTCTGTTCAAAATCCAAACTTCATATTTGCTACTTCAAAACTTGAATGTGTCATCACTGAACTAAAAAATAACAATTATAGTCCATATATGTTACTTCATAATTTTGAAGGTTTCAGATAGTGACTTGATATTCATGTCCTAGTAAATTTCTACTCACAAACACAACCCAAATGGAAGGCATCAAAAGGTATTGGTACAAAATAGAGTATTCTTTCAGAACATTGTAAGATTACTCCTCAAACTTGAGCATGTGTCTATCTTCTAGAAAAATAATGAGTTACCAGCAAATATAGATGCTCAGGTTGATGTGCGTTGAATTTCTACCCCAATTATACTCTTCCATGAGGCCAAAATTAATCCATATAACATACAATGATTCCAAAATGACGATGTTACTCTACCTTCTTCATTCAAGATTTTAATTTTTTTTGGATTGTGCACACCTGACATTGTTAAATTTCTTTGCCATACTTCGTGGCCTTGTATTCATCCCATCACCACTTAATTCATGACAAAGAATCATAAGCATGAACATAGTGATAAACCTAGACCAGAACTCTATGCTCCCACACACACACACACACACACACACACATATATATATAAGTATTTCAAAATCATTCACTAAACTAGTCTCTCACATTGTGACTTTGATCCAAATCTAACTTGGACAGATTATTTTATGCCAAAGAAAACTGAACTTTTTAACACCATAACTGCAATAGAGCTCAACCTTCACTATCTAATTTACTTTTTCAAGAAATCAAGCCAATATATCGAGATCATGACTCGAACCATAAAAGGATATAAATTATTTTCGCAGGTCATCTATTAATGGAGCCAGTTTATCACTCTTAGAACCTTAGTTGCATTCCATCGAGCCTATGCAACCAAAATTATGCCTCCGCCATACGGATCTTCCTCAAGAAGGGGGCTAAAATTGTTAAATTGGAATTGATGAGATTGTCATATATTTTATTAAACTGCAGGTTTACATATATCCTTCTCTGAAACAGTTATAACTCATAACTGAAAAATAGATAAACTAAACTGCTTAACTGATAAACTACCTAATTGCTGCTTAACTATAGAATATCCCATAGTATTACAAAATTTCTCCCCTTAATTCGAAGGGACATCTGACATACCAAGTAAGGATCAAAATTTTTTGAACTTTTCACGCCCTAATGCTTTGGTAAAAATGTCAGCAATTTGTTCTGAAGTTGGACAATGTGTCAGATGAATTGTTTTGGCCTCTACATGATGTCGAATCAAATGATAATTGGTGTTTATATGTTTGGTTTGATCATGAAACTTTGGATTCCTAGCTAACTGAATTGCAGAAGAGTTGTCAACAAATAGAGGAGTTGAGGCGTTTTGTTTCTCCTGCAAATCTTCAAGTATTTTTCAAAGTCAAATGATTTCCTTATTGGCTTGAGTTGCTGCAACATATTCAACTTTGGTGGTAGAATCAACAGGAACATATTTCTTGCGTGATCTCCAACTGATGGTTGATGATGAAAGGTTCATCAAATAACCAGAAGTTGAGACTCCATTTTCTTTATCTCCATCAAAATCAAAATCCGAATATCTAGCAAGATGGAAGTCTAAAACTTTGGAATATTTGATGTCGTAAGTTTGATTTCCTTTTAAATATTCAAAAACTCTTTTTGCTGCTACCCAATGCCCCTCACAAGGATGATGCATAAAATTGGAAAGTATTCCGATAGAAAAGGTTATATTAGGACGAGTAGTAGACAAATAAATCAAACTTTGAATAAGTTTGATGTACTTTGTTGGAACTTCAAATGATTTTCCTTCTTCGGAAGTGAGTTTCAAATTTTGCTCCATTGGTGTAGCAACATGATTACAATATGTCATACTATATATGTTTAATAACTTACCAACATATTTCTTCTGAGAGATGAAAATATGTTGTGGTTTTTCATCAACTTCAATTCCAAGATAATAATGAAGTAAACTTAAATTTGTCATGTCAAAGACCTTTTTCAATTCCTTTGTTATAGATGATATATATTCATCATTGTTTAATGTGATCATCAAATCATCAGCATATACAGTTATATATACAACTAATCTTCCAACTTTCTTAACCAAAACAGTTGCATCATCTAGGTCAAAATGTTTATAGTTTAACTTAAGAAGATGTTCAGATAGCTTCTCATACCATGCTCGTTGCGCTTGTTTAAATCCATACAAAGAATTCATTAGTTTGCAAACCTTTCGTTCTTTCCATTTAACAGAAAAACCTTCTGGTTGAAACATGTAAACGTCTTCTTTCAAATATCCATTTAAAAAGGCAGTTTTGACATCCATATGATGAATTTTCCATTCTTTATGAGTTGTAATAACAAACAAAGATCTAATAGTGACCCATTTATCTGTAGGAGAAAAACAATTTGTATAGTCGATACCCTCTTTTTGTGCATATCCCTTCAATACAAGTTTTCCTTTGTGCTTGTCTAGCGAACTATCACCTTTATACTTAGTTTTATAAATTCATTTGAAACCAATAGGTTTGATGCCAGCAGGAGGATTCACCAGCCTCCATGTGCCATTTTTTATGAGAGAATCATATTCTTTTTTCATTGCATCTTTCCACTTATCATAACTAGCAGCTTCTTCAAAGCAAGTAGGTTCACAATCCATAGAAAAAATAAATTCACAATGAGAATAGTTACATGAGGAACTTCTAGCCTTAAAATCATCATATTTATTTGGAAAGGTTCGAATACGAGTTAACCTTCGTAAAGGTTGTGTAGGACTTTGTTCAGGAAGTTTCTCATCTTCTTCATCTATCTCAGTTCTTGCCATTTCTGTCATTGTTTCTGTAGAAACACTTGCATCACCCAATTTCTCATCATCAATAAATTTCTCATCATTGAGAGAAGGAAAATCCATAGACTGATCTAATATAGGAACCCCCCCTTCAGGATGGGGAAATATATTATCTTATTCATAATAAAATTTTGAGGCACAAACTTTTCTATCTGATTAAGTCGTCTATCAACAGTGAGGGAATATTTACTAGTTTCAAGAAAAATTACATCTCTTGACAAAATAAACCATTTTTTCTCTTCATCATACAATCGATATGCCTTAGAAGCCATGGAATACCCTAAAAATACACATTTTCTTCTTCGTTCACTCAACTTATTCCTCTGATGTTTAGGAATCAAAGCATAACATTGAGAACCGAAAATTTGGAAATGTTTAACAACAGGAAGACGATTATATCACATTTCATATGGAGTTGTATTGTTAATGACATATGAAGGGCATCGATTTCTAATGTATGCTGCACAGAGCGTGACTTCACCTCAAAACATCAATTTTACATAAAATAAAATAAAAAATCATTGGCCTTACCATATTAAGAAATGTCATGTTCATTCGTTCAACAACACCATTTTGTTGTGGATTATATGGTCTTGTGGTCTGGTGTTTGATGCCATTCTCTTGAAAATATGTTTCAAAAGCATGTGAAGTATATTTTGCTCCATTATCTATCTGTATAGTACCAATAGTAAGCTCTGCTTCATTTGTTATAAAGAGATGAAATTTCTTAAACACATCAAAAAATTGTGATTTTTCTTTAAGTAGATAAACCCAACACATCCTCGAATAATCATCAATAAAAGTGAGTATGTATTTATTTCAATTTGTAGTTGGTACAAGCATTGTACCACATAAATCAGAGTGTATGAGGCTTAATTTCCTTGTAGATCTAGACTTATAATTCTGAAAAGACTGCTTTTGATGCTTACCCAATATAAAAGTATCACATGGGGTCAATTTTCTAGGAACTGTTGGAAGTCCCTTAATCCCCTGTCGTTTCATAATTATAATACTTTCATAATAAACATGACCAAAGCGTGCATGCCATAATAAATAAGATGACATAGTATCATTTCGTTGAACCAAATAATTTGTGGTCAATGCAATAGACGACATACCATGCAACTTCAACAATTTATCTTCTTCCACACCAATTAGTATAGTTTTATTGTCAGCTTCTCCTATAATTTCTACTTTACCATCAAATATGTGAATGGAATGTCCCTGATGTATTATTTCTATAAGAGAAACAAATTCCTTTGGAATTGAGGAATGTAAAGAACATCATTCAAAGTATAATTTGAAAGTACAGGAATTTGTAACTGAATTGAAAAAATCCCCGATGCTTTTATTTGTGACTTATCAGCAAAATACACAAATCCATCTATATTATCATTGAATTGATCAAAAAAAAATCTTCTAAAGGTCATATGACAAGTGGCACCTGCGTCTAGAACCCAACTGTTGTACCATGAAGAAAAATAATAACTAAAAACAGCTTCCATGTGAAAACTACAATTAGCAACAACATAATGTGCATTCTCCAAAGATTGTCCTTTGTCTAGAATTATATCATATTTATTTTCAAACAATTGTTCTCTTCTTTCATTAATTTTTCCTGAGGGAATTTTACAATTTGTAGCAGTATGTCCAAGTTTACCACATCTAAAACATTTTACAACTGGTTTATCAAAAAAAATTATTTGTTTTCCATTCTCCTGTCTATCTCCCTGAATATTTCTGCCCCCTGCCTCTATAATTCTTCCTACCTCGATCTCTATTACCCTTAGTATTTCTGACATATTCTTCTTGAATTTTTTTTTCTTTTTGAGCAAGACATAGGGTTTTGGTATTAAAACTATGTGATGCTTCTTTCTTGCCAAAAGCCTTCTCTCTTTCTTCAATTTTCAAAATCTAAATCTTTTAATTGCCCACTAGCTTGGAGAGATTCCAAGTAGTGTAAATAACTAGGGTAAATATCTTTTATAAAGGAAGTAAGCTGCAAATCAAATTTAACTCCAGTGGATTTAATTTCATGATTGATGGCGTTAATTTCATACGCAAGTTTTAGAGGATCATTATTTCTCATTTATAGATTAAATAAATTCAACAATAATTGAATTATCTCCAATTCATAATGTGAATCAGAAAGCTCTTTTAATATTTTTGTGGCATCATAAGTTGTTTTACATTGAACAATGTATCTGGTAACCTCTTCTGAGACTAAAGTGGAGATTAAGGCATAAGCCTTCTTATCCTTACTTTGCCATATTGCTAGTTGTTTTCGCTCATCAGGTTGCTCTGGTGCATTCCCTCCTTCTCCTTCACAAAATCCATCCCATAAATAATTAAAGATAAGAGCATTTTTCACTTTCCTAAACCATTCCTGGTAATTTTATTTTCCAGAAAAGACCACTGCAATTAAAGATACGTGGGAGTTCATTTCAAAAAAAAATATTTAAATCACTGGCACCCTTAAAATAAACTTATGTTTTAATCACTTCCAAACACAAATTCCTCTTATAAATACTTTGTTCTTAAAAAATACTCTGTTTAATCTTGTAGATTCACTAGAGATTAAAGGCACAAATTTCTCATTTTTTTGTTAAAAAAAACTATGTTTTAACGACTATCACTGGCACAAATATATATGTGTGTGTGTGTGTGTGTGTGTGTGTGTGTGTGTTGTTTTAAATTTACAGATTCAGCAATTGGCACTTCTCTAGCTCTAGAGAAATTTTTTTCCAAAACAAAACTGATTTAAACTCACAGATTTGTCTACTCCAAAAATATGATCTCGAAAAAACGCTGGCAGATTTGTGACAAGAACAAAAATGAGGGTTTTTGTCAATCAAACACTACAAACGCAGTAGAGGAAAATTCTGGCAGTCTTTAGATCTCTAAAACAGAAAACCGCTCTCAGGTTCTCGTTGTCAACTGCAGAGAAAAAATGCTCACTCTTAAATAGAAAACCGCTCTATGGGTTCACGCTCTCAAATGTAGAGGAAAATGCTGGTAGGGTTGGCAATCTCCACAAAACCCTGTTGGTTGCCTCACGTGGTTCAATGCTTCCCTGGAGATTACTTTCGTTGGAGATTACGTTGGCACTTCGCATTGTTGCCTCACGTCATGCCTCCCAGCCTTGCTCTGGTACCACTGTAATTGGAATATTGATATGATTGCTGTAGATTTTATTAAACTGCAGGTTTACGTATATCCTTCTCTGAAACAGTTATAACTCATAACTGAAAAATAACTAAACTAAATTTCTAAACTGCTTAACTGATAAACTGCCTAACTACTACCTAACTATACAATATCCTGTAGGATTACAACAAACACCTCCAATGAAATGACATGACGAGAAAAACAAGAAAAATATCAAAAACCATGTTCAAAACTTCAACCACCTTAAGATATTCATGAGTACTCCCATGACCGCAGATGATTTCAGAGCTTGATAGGCATTGGATACTTGCATTATGATGGATATAAGTGTGTTTATATATTTTTTGAAGAGGAGCTGACTAACACAAGTTGGAGGGAATAATTGAAATTTGAATTTTGTATTTGGAGCCAAAAACCCCATGTTTAATTTGGTCCACCTTGCATTTTGATTTTATTTGGAGCCAAATTTTCCCTTTAATTTTAGGACTATTTTGAATTTGGAAATAAAAACCTATTTTGACTTTAACAATTACATTTGTAGATTCATTAAAACATTGTTATCATCTTGATGAAGTGTGCCATAATCTAGCCAATAATATGTTATCACACCATTTCCCTTAGGGGACTTTGACTGGGCATATTTCCCAAACCATGAGGAGTCTCATGATGATCCACATACCGTTGGAATTGGCATGCATAGGACTCTCTAATGATGATGTATTTGATCCCAAAAGATGTGTTTTTCGTTATCATTTTAGTTAATGAAAGCAAGTCTTTTATATTTTTCATTTGTCTTTGTCTCCTAGAGCTTCCAATCAATGTAATCTAGACAAATATTAAGAGAATTCAAGAAATGATGTTGGTATCAATGGAAGCACCATTCAATAATCTCTCGCTTTTTCATTTATGGTAGCACACTCGTCCCATGATCACTACTCCTTCTGACTTCATGTGTCTGATCTTCTTTACTTGATTTATCTCTCCCTTTGAAATGAATGGAAAAGGTTTACTCTCCCTAATGAAATATTTTCTTCTCACTTCCTACAAAATGTCGTTATTCTTCTGATTTCTTCTGTCCCCCTGACATGTTATGCTCCTTATGGCTTGCCACAACTAATTTTAGTTATTAAGACAACAAGTCCGTCATGATTTATTTTCCAAAGCTAATACTCTAGTGAACACAAATTTAACCAATATTCCTACAATGTTTATCATAGCTCTGATGACTTCTTCACATCTCCCATATGTCAACTTGCCAAGGGATGCATCTTCAAAAGTGAAATTACTGCTACATAGACTCAACATTTTCATAGTTCAGGGGGACTCAACAAGATGGATTCTTCATAATAATGTTTGAAGCATCTCTTCAGCCAAATCATCATGAACCTTAATATCTTGCATTGTAGACTCATTATGATCTTTTGATTTTACAAATCATGAAAGCATGATTACATAAAATTTTCCATTCACTTGATCTTTTTTATTTTGTTTTCTTCTTCAGAACTTCATGTACTTGGTTTTAGGGTTGTCTTTCATGGAAGATTCCATCTTGTACCTGCAATCACAAGCTATATGCATATAGTTATGGAATTTTCAACATTCAATTATGGGCCTTGATGATGGAGAAAATGACATCGACATTTAGTTGGAAAAGTCATTTCAAAATCTATCTTGTGATATTGTAAGCTTGCTTCTAGGGTTTTAGTACTGTCTTTAATAATCATCCTTGTCGTACATTTTGCAGTCATTGGCCATATGTCTGAAGTTAGAACATGAGAAACAAAACCATTAAAGATGCTACGGTACCTAGATGATCTTCTGTAGGAATTCATTTTTGGAGGAGTTAAAACCTTTTGTTAATCCTTGTCTTTAGTATTACTTCTTGAAGCCACAACCATATTTTTTCCTTCATTTTGATTAGGCCTTTGAGGAGCCCTACTATGAGCCTTCTCATCAATCCTGCTTTGCGGTGATTTGGAGCTTACGCCTTCGTCGCATAGAGCTTTACCTACTTCTTTTTCCTTCATTTTTAACAGAGCCATTTCTAGATCTAAATAAAATATTAACCTTCAACCTTATATTACTAATAATTAAATATGAAATTTATTTCGAGAATCCAATTTTTAAAACATTGAAATTCATAAGTTTCCATTGATTTAGCTTTAATGAATCATAGAGATATCATCGACATGTTCAAAGATATTGAATATATCATATTTATTTCAATGCGAAGAACAACATGGTTTTCAATATCTATGACAATAAGCATTTAAGCTTCCATGTCCTTAATTACATCCTTCAAAGTAATTAAAATATTTAATAGTCTTGCAAGTGTTTTAGTCAAGAATGTTTTAAATAGCATCTACTACCCATAATGTTAATCTTCATGAGTAAAATTGATATTGAATATTTAATATTACATATTGACTTTTATATAGAATATGTCACACTCGAACCACAAACAAGCATACTTTTCTTTGATCCATTCTCATGTAAAGTGCTATTTCTAGTTACGCCGTAGGCGTTCTATTTGAAAACAACTTTGCTAACTGCCAGGGTGTACAAGTCTGCAACGTCCGATGAAATGTTAGACGATTCAATAGTTTTACACCGTCCGATAAAAACTGTTTCATTCAAACCGATTCTTGATGTTTAACTGAATGACGGTTGAAGGAAAGCTTAAGAATGATCTCCACAATATTGCATTGTACAACTGGGTGATAGGCTCTGTCAATGCGCCTTGCAATTGGGATGGAATCACCTGCGACAATTCTACAAGTATGGTTACTGAAATCGCACTCGCAGACAAACTGTCTATAAATGAGTATAAATGTTAAACTGTTTGTTTAGATTTGAAGTGTTTGCTTACCTTATAGTGAGGTAGAGGTTGTAGTGATTTTAAAGGAGTATGGAAATTTAAATATTATCAGTGATTCTGAACATTAAAAAATGCAATACGATGTTACTAACCATCATCCTGATCGGAAAAATATGGAGCTTGCTCCGGAGGATGTGCTGCCGGTCTCTGATTACTGCGAAGCAATCACAGTGCATGATATTAACCTGGCGGACGCTGGTAGTGATGATTGTCTGTATTTGGGATCGCAGGATATTGTTAATGCAATGAGTAGGAATCGACCACAGCACCCTGTGGTCCATCTCTCGGTGTCGATTATGGTGAACGCTCTATCGATTGTCTACCAAAAACCCGAGGGAGAGAAGATATATAAAGGGTTGCAACGGTAAATATATATTGTACCACAGTCCGAGCAATGGTAAGTATTGGCTGAAATAAAATTTATTGTTTTGATAACTACTTAAAATCTAGGAATAAACATTGAAATGCTATGAATTGCCTATTCTCCCGGTTCCAGTAGGGAGGTGCCCCTTGGTAAATATAATACAGCTTACGGGAAGATGATAAAGATAAAAAATCTTCCCTATGATAGCGAGAGCGTATTCGATATAATCTCGCTGGTACGTTTGAAGATGGATGAGCTAAACACCAGCAAATGTTTTATTTTGAAATAATTACTTCCACTGATCCTTATGGTAGTTTTATATAATGTTTAAATTTGGGGATAATCAGTCGTGTGAATGTGTAATTATAGTTTTTATAATTTTTTTGGATTTATTTATTCTCGTATCCTCCAGCAATTCAAAAAGAATTTAAGTTCACGAACTACGACTTTGTAATTTTTCATGTGCTATTATAAGTTATTTGTGAGAATTTGAAACTTTTGTAGTAGGAAGCTTGAGTCAGTTGACTGGATTATATTTGCAAGAAAATATGCTGGAGGGAAACATTCCAGGCGAAATCAGCTCTTGCAAATCTTTAATTGTTATAAATCTTGCGAGAAATCGTCCACACGGAGTTTTTTTTTTAAACATAGAACATATTAACTACACATAATCACAGGTATATGTAAGAGTGAAATTTTACCTTTTATTTATATTTAAATGATATGAGACTTTACCTTTGGAAAAAATATTAGACATCTACTTCACCTACCATTTTGAATTTTGAAAATAGGCCAGAAGGAAATTAAGTAGAAAATTAATTAGCACCCAGTTGTTTGCATCAAAATTGAAAATTTGAAATTTGGGGTGTCTCAAATTTTGTTTGGTTTTGTGATCTAATTTAATTCTTTTGAAAATAATCTTTAAAAAAATATGAAAAAGAAGGTTGAGAATGGTATTATTATTTGTTGTAGTTTAAAAAGGTCCCAAATATTTTTGAAAAAATTAATAGGTTTTTGAAAAAAATGGGTAATTCTTTTGTGGAAATTTTAATTATAATTATCAAGTGAGTATTTTAGATTCTTCAAATTTTTTAATGATGCTAAATCCATTTCAAACATAAAAAAAAAAAAAAAAAAAAAAAAAACCATTCAAATCTAGCAAGAATTTCACCATTCCTCCAAAATTATAGTCTCACAAAATTTTATTTGTTTGACCAAAAAACCAATCAGAGGGAATATAAGTAGAAAATTAACTAGCATGTATCAAAGTAAATGAAAGGTTGATGTTTGTGGTGTTTTCAATGTTGTTTAGTTTGGTGTTTTCAATGTTGTTTAGTTTCGTGCCTTTACTAAAATTGACCAAAATCATTAGAAATATCTTGCTTATAAACTATTGGATCTCTTTAAGAATCTTACAGCTTTTCCTTTGCAACATCTGGTGATGGTGCAATTGCTAGTTAGAATAATCTGCAATCTTCTATCCCCACGTAATTTTGAATGCATTTTATTCCCGTTGAAAGTCGGCAAACACGTAATTACGATGTGGATGTGGGTCGCGCCATGCTTCACACACAAGGTACCGCCAATAACGACTAGCATTTGATGTTTAGGTTGGGACCACCGTAGATATCAAGCTGGCATTGACACAGGTGACGTATGTGTAATTGCATTGTCATTGAACACTTTAACACGTCACGTTTGACCGTACATTCAATGAAGGGCCGTCATAATTATGAAAATTAGCTGGCAACAGCTAACCACGGATCAGCTAACAGTCGAAATTGACTTTCGATGATTGTCACCTGTGATATGTCAAATTTCATGTTAAAGTTAGTGTGGCACATTTTTACAACGGTTTATATATATATATATATATATATTCAAAAATAATAACAAATTTTAAAATTAAAATATTTTTTATTATACATCTTTATTTTATAAATTTAAAATATATATATCAACTAAAATTTAAAATATTTTTTTAATATATAAATATTTTATTTATATAATTAACTTTTATATTTTATTAAAATATTACACTTTTATTATAATTGTTTATAAATATGAATTTATATAATAATAATTTATAAAAAAAAATTATATAATTTAAATTTGTATCTTATAAATAAATAAAAGAATTTTATTTATTTTTGAAGGAGAATTTTATGAGCAAACCTGTGGTGTTGCTATGGGTTCCCCGCTCTCGCCGGTGGTCGCCAATCCTTTTATGGAAGATTTTGAATCTAGAGCTTTAGCGTCTGCTCCTTTAAAACCCAAGGTTTGGAAGCGGTTTGTGGATGACACCTTCATAAACTGGTCTCATGGGCGTCAAGAGTTAGATGCTTTTCATCAGCACTTGAATAATTAATCTGACTCCATCAAGTTTACGATGGAAACAAAGACTGATGGGAGCCTTCCTTTCCTTGATGTTCTTATCTCTAGAAATAATAATGGCTCTTTCTCGCATCGTGTTTTTCGGAAGAAGACGCACACAGAGCAATATCTGCATTCTGGCTCTCATCTTTTTCCTGCTCAGAAGCTTGGAGTTCTGAACACCTTAGCCATGAGAGCCCTTAGAATATCTGATAATGATCATTTGGATGAAGAAAAGGCTCATCCCCTTAAGGTCTTCAGAGAAAATGGTTATAACAAAAATCAGAGTTTGAGGGCTTTCATGAATGCTAGCAAAGGTCCTAATCAGAAAAATTTTAAGGATGATGTTGTTGGTAGGGTTCATCTGCCTTTTATTCAAGGTACCACTGACAAGATAGCTCGGATTTTAAGAAAGCATAAGATCTCTTCCTCTTTTAAACCTTTAAACACCATTCGAAGTTCCCTTAAATCGGTAAAAGATCCCTTGGACCCAAAAAGCATGAAAGGGGTTTATTTGATCCCATGCTCTTGTGGGATTCCCTACATTGGTGAAACTGGTCGGTCGATTAGTAAAAGGATCCAAGAGCATTCTGCGGATATTAGGCATGGTAGAACTAAGTCCTCTGCTCTAGCTGAGCATGCAGAGAAGACAAAGCATCACATCTGTATGGAAGACGCTAGAGTCCTTGCTAGGGTTGATCATTTCCATCATCGTAAATTTAGGGAGGCGATTGAGATTGAGAAGAGGTCCCGCATATTGAATAGGGATGACGGATAGAAGGTCAGCAGTTGTTGGATCCCTTCTCTTCACTCCCTATAATGGTCGTTCGTCTTTTTTTTTTTTTTTTTCTATAATTTATCTATTTATCTTTTTGTATATTTACGATTATGTTTCCTTATATTCTATTTTTATTTTTACTTTTATTTTTATTTTTTTATTTTTATTTTTATTTTTATTTTTTATTTTTTTGTTTTTTTGTTTTTATTTATTTATTTTTATTTATTTATTTTTAATTTTTAATTTTAATTTTCAATTTTTTTTTTTTTTTGGTTATTTATTTTTTTTTATTTTATTTCATATATTTTATTTATTTAGTTATTTTATTTTATATTATATATATTTTATTTTTATTATTATTATTGACTTTTGACTTTTTGACTTTTTTGGATTTAATTCTTGTTTTATTTTCATTTTTATTTCTTGGGGTAGTTGCTTTTTAGTTTTTATTTGTGGTTCTATATTTTTATTTTTTGACTTGGTCCTTATATAAATTTTCTGGGTTAAATCATAGCTTTTAAGGTTGAGGGATTTGTATTTTTTGATTTATTTTATACTTTTATTTATTTTTATTTTATTTGTGAACGTTTTTATTTTATTTTTGAACGTTTTTTAACATTTTTAATTGTCTTTGGGTTTTTGACCATTGTTTCTCTCTTCCTGGTATATAAATGGATAGTCTGATCAACCAATCTTCATTTTGCATTATCTTGATGATGAACTACAGTTGGTAGTTCGAAACGCCTCGGTTCCAAAATTTCTCATGTGATTTCCTAGAAAATTTAGAATAAAATGTTATGAATCACAGAAATTTGCACTCTCAAAAAAGAAAAAAGAAAAGAATCTTTAAAAAAAAAATATTATTAAAATAAATAATTGTGTAAATCTTTAAAATATATATATAATATCTAATTTTTCTATATTATTGAATTGTTATATTTATATTATAATTGTTTATAAATATATAAATTTATATAACATAATTATATATGATATAAATTAAAAATTAATTTTATAATTTTTTGAAATATTATATTTTATTGTTATTGTTTACTAATAAATAAATTTAATTTAAATATGTATTATATAAATAAAAACATAATATATAAAAATGGTAAAAATAAAGATAAACCAATAAAAATGAAAATTATTATAAAAAAAAAGTTTTTCTAATACTCCTAGTGTCCCGTTAAAGATAACTTTACTTGTATACATCTTTACTTCATCGTCAAATTTGACGTCAAGAAACACCATTTAACTAGTACACACAACTGGAATTTTTCTGTTAAAACGTACCCTTTAGCAAAAAAAAAAAAATTGCTTTTTAATCTTTTATTACAAACTTTTTTAATTTCTTTATTTCATAATAAACTTAAATGAATTTCAACATTTTAAACATTCCTCTTTTACTTGCTGATATTTAGCTTGGAATTTTCTAATTTCATCAAATAAATTTTCCATGAAAGCGAACATAAGTTTACTCAATTTTATTCACGAACCGTGTGACTTAGCTTCTCACAAGTTAAATAAAACAAGCCCGTATTATTGATTTCTATTTTTGGCTGCTACTTGACTTGGAAGTTGGGAAGACAACATCCACGTCAAACTTGTCACTCTAACTAATGGAATTTAAAATGGAGTTGTCTATATATGAGGTGTTTTGGAGTTTTCTAAAGAGTTTTGGTCGGAATTTAGTGAAAAAATTTGTGGCAAAATGTTGATTTATGTTGTTTTAACTGCATATATGGATTCAACACTCTAAAAAACCCTGGAGCATTTCGATTGTGAGGAGTTGACTCGTCAAACATGTGATTTCAATGAATCCTGCAATATTCTAGACAAATTAAATCGTTAATAAATCGGAAAATTTTCCAAAAAATATCACTTATATACCTACACCCTCACATTGTTAAGTAATGGGTACACGAGACATGCCATGAGAAAGTTTGTTTTATTGTCATACCATGGAGGCCTAAGTTTCTTATGTGACTAACCTAATTTGAACACTAAACAGCTAGATGGTTGGAAATGATTAATGAGTTTGACTTTGAGATTAAAAGAACATTAAAGGAAAAGAAAACAAGGTGGTAGATGCACTTAGTTGAATTCTGCAAGTGGTTCAACTAGCATCCATGAGCACATATGAGGTTGACATTAAAGAAAAAATCAAGGAAGCATTGATTCAAGATAAGAACTTGTATCATGTTAAAAATTGTTTGCAGAAGGAGCCAGAAGGGCCATTGAGTAAGAAATATATGCTCACAAATGAGGAAATGTTTAAATTCAAGTATAGGTGGTATATACCTTGTAGGAGTGACTCAAAAAATCTCACCTTAGATTAATTTCACCAAATTCCTTATTCAAGTCATCGTGGTTATCAAGAATTGATAACAGCCATAAAGAAAATATAATATTAGTTGAGTATGAAAAGTGAAGTTGTTGAATAAATTGTGAGGTGTCTGTCATGCCAACAAGTCAAAGAAAAATGCAGACACTCAGTGGGATTTCTACAACCAAACCTCATCCCTTAGTGGAAGTGGGAAGTCATATCTATGGACTTCATCACAATAGTGAAATTTTGAGGTAAAAAATGCGACTCAAAAAAATGTACAACAAAAATACAAGTAGGATTCAATATGATGATGTCAACCATGGGGGGTGATTCGCCATTTTTGGAGTAAAAAGGTAAAAAGATAAAAAAATATAACAATATAAAAACTACTTTTTCAACTTGAATAAAATCGTAGGGAGATAAGTTGAAAATACAAGTTGGAAAAGTATTTTTTTTTCTTTTTACCCTTGAAAACTTGATGAGATAGTGTAATCTTCTGTTATTTTTTCTACTATTATTTTATAATATTCCTTAGGAAGCCCATTTTAGACCTCAAAATTTCTCTAATGCATGATTTCTAACAAAAAAATCCAAGAAATATGATTTTATAATGGTGGTAGTGTACACATTGAGAAGGACAGCTCAGTTCATAGTTGTCAAGTCCACCCATAAGTATATTAACATAGCTCAATTTTTCATGAAAGAGATATTTAGATTGCATCACATACCCAAAAATATCATTTCGGATCAGAATTCCAAGATCACTTCAATTTTTTTAAAGGCATCATTTGTTGGATTTGGAACCTAGCTATCCTATAGCACAAAATATCATATTCAAATTGGCAGACAAAATGAGAGAGTGAACATAGCTTAAGAGGGAATGTTAACGATGTATTCCATGCTTCAACCAAGGAGGAAGGAATACTTCTTTCCTTTAGTTGAAATTTCATACAACAATGGGTATCAAGAGTCACTAAAACTTTCGAGGATTTGTATGGAAGAAAATGTAATACCCCCAATAGTTGGGACAATCTAGAGAGTAGGGAAGCTCTTGGACCACACATGTGGGAGGAAATGGAGCAAGAAGTGCTCCATATCATGCAGAAATTGAAGGAAACCTAGAATAGGAAGAATATTTACATAGATCAATAGAGAGTGCATAAGGAATTCCAAGTGGGAGTGCATGTATATCTCCACACCAGCCGACAGAAGAGCTCACTGAGAGTGAGATCTTATGCTTTGTTGGCAATTAGATTTTGTGTACCATTTCAAATACTGGAGAGTGGGGAGGTGGCTTATAGTTTTTCCTTACCACCCATAATGAAAGCACATGATGTTTTTCAAATTTATTTGGTTAAGAATTATGTAAATGACACTAGTCATGTTTTGGATTGTTTTTTGATATATGTGGAATCAAATGGAGAATTCCAACCAGAACGTTATGCATCCTCAACCAAAGGCAGATCACATAATGGAATCAAGCAATAGTGTAGGTGAAGGTGAAATAGAAACACTTTAAACAAAATGAAGTAAATTTGAAAATGGTAGATAAAATAAGGGTACTTTAATCGTTTTTGTTTACTATATAAACAAATGTAAGAGTTATAAATAAAAAGATCTTTGCTTGTGATTTTTCTTTATGTTCATAGAATACTAAGGACAATGTTCCCTTAAGGGTGTGGTTACTATAGAAACCACCCTGTGATTGTAGATATCCATATGTAAATTTAAGAGAAAATTTAATTGATGTTGAAGTTGAAGGGGAGGAATATGGATATAGAGCTATAAAGGGGAGGGTTTCATGGTTTTTTGGAGTTTCGATGGAATTTCGTGAGAAAACCACACCTACCTCATTTATCTCTGTCACCTATCACCCTAACCACGATGGTCTCTACACTAATAGTCATTTAGGTTTGGGATTGGGAAGCAAGCATGAAGGGCAATGCCCATCCTGGTTCCTTCCTCAAGGATTAAGATGGGAATAATGGTCAAAGAAGGAAAATGGAAAGGGGTTAATATTGAAGAAGGGGGAGACAACAAAATATTGAAGAGATGACATGAGAGTGGTCGGTCAACCCAAGAAGATGAAGGGGAATGCATATAAATAAGAATGCGATTAACCATTGAGAAATTAGGCATCCATAATCAGTAGAAAGCAGATTGTTGGAAGACAATGAAGAACATTGTACTAGACTAGACTATCCTTGAGCTACAACTTGAAGAGTTGGGATGTCATTCATGGTGTTGTTATGAGGAGGCTTTAGATGATGTGATTAAACCTTAATGGCTAGTGGGAAGATCAAAGGAGGACTTAAACACGATTGCTTGTTAAGTAGGCTAATAAATCACTAAGTGTTGCTTGAATGAATCGATAAACCACTCAATGCTTGTTGAATAGGTTGATAAGCCACTTGGTAGGGTGAGTTGAGCCAATTTTGTTCTTCTCATGAGGTTGATAAAACACTGGGACAATGGGCTACAAGCTCCCACAGTACTTGCCTTGAAAACATAGCTAATAAGCCACCTAAATACCGAATTCAAACTCATTGACCTAAATAATACCCTAGTTGGGCCATGAGTGAAACCTTTTTATTGATATCAAAGAGAGGAAGTTAGTCACTATGGTTGATAGAACACCTTGATAGTGAACTCCATCTTGTGGATGTTTGACCAAGCTTTTGGTGTGTACTTCCCTTGAGAAAATATGCCCTTAGATTATGGATCCATCTTGGGGGTTTCCAGTTACAAGAGAGATCATAATGTAGTTGGCCTATGGTTGGGTGGAGAATTGAAGTCCCTCCTTCCATTACCACCCACTTCAATTTACTTAGATAAACATAAAATTGTGTATATTTGGCTTTTCGGCTATGATAGCCTTCTTCCGATGATAAATTATGATATGGTCATGCATATTCATGTGTGAGGTTTGAATTTTATCGATTACATTTATTTTTGGTTATGAATATTGTGGTTTCAAAGATTAGTGGCAATATGGAGTCATTTCCATGTTATGATTTATCACTTACTTGTATTATTCAACTAATTTCCTATAGGATGGTAATCGATATTTCTTATAATGTGAAAATAGTTGAAAACTATAAATATCTAAACTATTTTCATGTTTTTTTTGCTTGGATGTTAACTCCGAATTAATCACTCAAAATACAATACTGTGAACATTCATGTCAAATCCTTAAGGCCCAAGTTGCAAGTTTTTTCTCATGTTGGAGACCATGGTTTGGGCCTTGACCATCTCTTTAAAAAAGTTTTGAGTGCGAGACAAATATCTCGAACTTAAAATCATTTTTTAAACTTCTACGATTTTCCATTTTTCCCCCACCTTCATACTTCTTCAGGATATCTAGTGAATCTAGACATTTGGGAAAGAAAGGGCATAACTCCTTTTCCATGGGATGAAATTCATCAAGAAAAATCACATGTTTAGGTGTAGTTCATATCCAGTAATCCGGGGTGGACCTGACATAGGAGGTTCTCTTGTATAAGGATTTGATCCATCCATAATGAATTTCCCCTTATGTAGCAGTCACATGTGGTATTCAAGTATGACAAGTGTTAAGGGATGATGTACCCTAGGGTCTGGGTTGGCAACCCCAACAGAGAAAGAAGCATACAGCAACAAGAAGCATATAAATTTACAATCATAATGCTTAAACTAGTAAAATGGGAAGCAGAGGTACCACTGGTAGGTCCTATGTTTGAATGTGATCCCGTAGGGTTCAAACCCTCTACTTCTCCTGGTGCTCCAAAACCTGCAAATCACTCAAGAAAAGCACATATACTAGTAATAACTAAAGGCATGTTCAATATATTAGTGCTATATCATATAATCATATAAGCATAAAAACATGAAATCATTCATAATAGAACCACAACATGTATGAAGCATTAATATCATGAACATCAAGAATGAGACATATCTTCTTTATTGATGAATGCAGAGAAGTGTGGAGGAATACCACATTATTCGGCCACGGCTCCAAGCGAAACCATCCTTCGCATCTATCCAGCCCAAGCCTCAACAATCTCCTTCCAAAATCATACACATGGATGTCATATAAGAGGAATGAACATCTTTGTGAGGGAAACAAGGGTTTCCACAATATGGGGTGCATGAGGCACAGGGATAAATCAGACTTGATCAGGGGCTAAATGGCTATAATATCAATACCTATCTCTCTCCTCCCTTTAGGCCTTCCCATGAGGTGTATTTATACCACCCCAAAATAGTTGTTTCAGTTGGGATACAACTAGGCCACGGGCTGATGTAGGTAGGTTTTTGGTCTAACCTGTAAACCCTACATAGAAAATATGGATTTTATATATTTTTTAATATTTCAAATTATATACGAGGGTTGTGTATAGCTAGACCCACATGTGCACAAGATTTTGATAGGGCAGTCACGTATGAAATTTAAAATAATTTTTTTTAGACAAAGGACCAAGTCTGAAGGCAAAGGGCTTCCCATTGCCATAACTTAGAGCATTAAGTATACAAAGGTGGAAAATGATGCTATAACAGATGCCCCCTAATATATGAGGTCAGAAGGGGTACATGATGGTCGAAATATATTAAGTGTATAAGAAGAATCATGCGAGGACTTGGGAGGAGTTCACCATATTTCAGTCTTCCAAAAAACCAATGGAAGAGATTACAAGGTAATCTCATGTCCGAGGTGGGCATACCCATGCTTAGTGAAAGTAAAGCATGTCCACATATTATGTATGGAGCGGATCCAATATGTATACAAGTATAAAGGAAACTGTGAAGTACATAGTGGATTATCTGATCACGACCTCAAAATTACCTATCAAGGTCATGCCATAGTATCGCATATAGAAGAACTAATCAATGATTCTGATAACGATATCTGATCACTGAAGTCACATAACTGAATCTCCTAGTACCAAGTCATCAAGGGTGGAATAATGGTACTGCACGCAACATGGGTGCCAACATATAAAATGCTTCTGTGATGAACTGCAACATATAAGGTGGATGGTCTCATTGGCAGAAAACTGAAGGTGTTTTCAAATGAACCAAAACATGTTGATGCAAACCCGAGGTCTTCACCGACCACCATGGTACATTTCTACATTATGGGAATTAATGAGTTGAAGCCGATCATGTGAGAAATCGTTTGATTACTATTCATTGATGTATAGCAATAAAAAATGCGAGACAACTCACTGATAATGATGATGAGAGTCAAGGTACCCCAATAAAATCTAACAACTACGAATAAATGAGTTGAATTCGAACACTTGAGAGAATCTACCAATCATGAGACATTGATGTATTCTCATTATCGATAGCGAAGGAGAATGCCACTAATGACTGCAAACCCTAAGGTACTGGAAAAGGACTCTAGCTATTGTTCCCAAAGAAATTAGTTGGAGTCGATGGGAAAAAATCTACTGGAAGGAAGGAATTAAGGAATCTACATCAATCCAAGACTAGTGTAACCCGCGGGCCAATAATTTGGAAGGAATCAACCGAAGAAAGATGAAGTAACCAACCTGAAGTATATTTTTGGCATATACAAAATTTGGTTAGCGCACGAAAAAAACCCTTTGAACCAACCAATAATGAAAGCTGACATAGAGGCGAGGAATCCACCAATAGGGTCAAATGGAAACCAAGGTACTGCACAAATCCCAATGTGTGACAATGAAAGTAGACGTCGAACACAAAGGAAACCAATCAATCAAAGACCCATGATTTTGATCAATGTTGAGCACAAGGTCACCTATTAATGATGGAAATAGGTCCAAGGTGCAGCTCTAGGTCTACTCTCAGAGAAATTTGTCGAAGTCGATAAGAGAAAACCCGCCAGCAAGAAGTCAATGGAGACCTTCTTAAATAGCATGAGAAAAGGACCAAATAGATGATGTGATAGAACATAGCTCTAACAGACCCAATATGGCCGACTGAAAAATGAGTCAAGAGACACCGCAGAAAGGCTGAATCAGGTTTACTTCCCTTGAACAAAAGCACAACTCAACTGTGACTATATGGCAGCATATGATAAATTTGTATAATTTTGTCATGCAGGAGGCATAGATAAACCCTCGATATGATTGGAATAGATAACAAATCAAGGGAGTACTGACTCAATAACAAAGTAATGGCTCTCCTAAGTCAAACTAAAGCCCATCCCAATGGAGAAAAGACTTTGCTTTTGAGTGTTTTTTTCAAGGGCGACACAACTGACCCTAGCTGCCATCAATTATTGAAGTAATGTCACATTCCCTCTCTTTTTGGAATATATATTTTTTTTTTGTATTTGTCATTTTAAAAGCCTGAAAAGGAATAAATGAATTCCTATAGTACAGTGGAAAGAATGAGAGTCGGGGTACATATGCGCTAGTTCCTGGGATTGTAACATTCTTATTATTAATGCAATGTGGCGAAAATAGTCAATGAAACTCAAAGAAATGTTCTCTCCATGGGAAAATGGTGTTAGGTTGCAGAGGCTAAGTGATTTCAAGGTTGATTTTTCAGAAAGACATGGTCAAAAAGTGGCTTATACCCAAGTCCAAGTGAATTCGACTTAAGGCCAAGGGATGAAAATAGCCAACATGGAATACAACACAACAACTCAACAAGAGGGATCCTCAAGGGTATAAATATAGAAATATATGGAAGAAGAAGGAGACTTACACTTCATTGCAAAGGTCATGGCGGGACTAAAGAGGACTCCCAAGCCTACACAATTTTTGCAGCATGGGAAACATATGCTAGCGAGGATCTAACTAGGAAGCCCATGTAAAAGATGACTCTACCATCATGGAATGATTTTATAAGTCAGTGAGTGAAAATGGTTTAAAAATCATAACATGATGGGATCGACCTGATGACAACATGTCGAAGTATGGAGGCTAGAATACAGAATGCAATGGAAAAGTGGTTTTCCCTAACCTATATGCCAGTGTTGAATACAATACCTACCATGATGGGTCATCGGTCATGGAATCGAAGTGGTAAAAAAATGTCACAAAGTCTTCAATTTGTCTTGAAAAACAACTTATCCTAGCACTTGAAGCAAAAAAGGTCATAAAGTTTAACAAATTCTAATAAATATACATAAACAATATAAAAATGGGTTTTTTGAAAATTTTGAAATTTCAATATAAATACAACTTTTTGACTTACAATTTTCATTTGTGTTTTGGACACTTGGAGAAAAGAGCTCGAGAGAAAAAAACTAATAACCTCAATCTGCCAAATTTCTCAGCCAAATCAACTGTGAATCTTCCAGGTAATCCCCTCAATCACTTTCTCAGTGAATTTTTTGATAATTTCAAGTTATTTCCATGTGATTTGACTGTAGAAATTTCATTTTTGGATTTAACCTTTGCGTATACATGGGTTGATCATATTGAAGTTGTGTGTACACGCGAATATGTATGAAGGTAACTCGTGTATGCGCAGTGAAATGTTTTGAAGCACGGTTTCAATGAAATGAAAAATCTTGAATGACACAGATGTCTATCATGTGGAGGGAAAGGGAACATAGTGAAATTGACAATGAAGTTGTGGAGGATCCATTGGTACTAGATGCCCTTAGAGGATGTGCTTTATTGAAATTATTCAAAATGCCAAATATGAAAACAAATACAATGTTGTTGTAAATGCTTGTAAATTACTGGGATCGAGAAGAGAATGTTTTTATGATTGATCATATGCCCCTGCACATCAAGGTAGAGGATATATATTTCATCACTGGACTTTCTTGAAGAGGAGAGCTAATTAATTTGCAAGGGAAGGCCCAGGAGGTATTAATGTGGAGGACTACATTCACCTTTACTGTTCAGTAGATACCCAGAAGGCAGGGACAGATATTGCGATCAAAGATGTAGAGGGAATACATATGAGAATTCTCCTTTTCACAATTGTCATGGTAGTTGGATCAACATATTTGCATTAATCATCAGGTGCTACAATGAGTTTGGCGGCAGATTACCTAACCACATTATATGACTGGTGCACAACTCTACTGACCAATTTGAAAAACCAATTAACTTCTATTCAGAAGAACAGGACCAAACACTTTGGATATGGTACAATAGTTTGTACTTTCTTTTTTGAGAGACTACCATGCCTTCGAGCAAAGGTGATTTCTACCATCAGCAGCCCAATAGATCCACACATAGCAAGGTGGGATGACTTGATGACAAGACTAGGGGGTGGCGAGGTCCCTAAAACTACCTTCGATGAGGAGTTTTTCCTTTGGTGGGGAGAACAAGTCATTGCCATTGAGGACTACCCGTACATAGGATGGAATTCAGAGAATATCCATATCTGTTGCTTCCACCCGGTGCTACACGGGGAACCATTGGTAAGATATTTTAAGATTTTTATATCATTTGATTTTTTTTGGATTTTCAAAAATATGAAATGAAATTCTTTTTAACGAGACAAAATTCTTACAAAATTGTTGATCATGACACAGCTGTGGGATCAGTAAGACCTGAAGGCCTGCCTAGGCATAGGCAGCACATAAGAGACGGAAAATGTCGTTAGTGATACTAAAAGATTCCTTCATGCTATACAGAGGAACCTGGAGGGTTTAACTCACCCAGTGCCTATGGCGAAAGTGGAGGATCTATCAAAGGCTATGCAGAGGTGTGTGGTTGGTGTACCATGGGAGTGGGTGCGACTTTTTCAACGTGTGGCAACTGCCATTGTCTTTTTCTGGGATGCACATCCAAGGGAGGGCCCTCAGACATAGATTAAGGATGACTTGAATTTTTTTGTGATAAACATGATCGAGCTTAAGCCCTAATTTTGTACGACATTTTTGTCCTAATTTTGCATAATATTTTGAACATATGACTCATATCTATATACTGACAGTTTCATGATGTGACACTCATATATCCAAATGATGATTAATTATTTTTTATTTTTAATGTGATGAATGATTTATATTCCAATCTAATGCTTGATTAGCTATTGAATCAACAAATGAATTTTCTGATTGTGGAATATGAATCAATGTGATAAAATTAAATGATCTATGTAATAAACACACTCTTAGAAACTGGCGATATAAATAAGGATCTCTGACACGATAGATGTTTTTAAATTGAGGCACCACCAGTGATCTAAAAATGAAACTATTTGTATCTATTGTTCAAAGTATCCATTTCCATTTAATTAAGTGTGCAAAGTGTTTATCATGTCTTTCAACTTAAAAAAAGTGTTTTTGGTAACTTTTTTTGAGTTTATGTGCGAGGTAATGTTAATTAAAATTACCGTTTAACATCTTGAATCAGAAATACATAGCAGAATAACTTCACCATAACAACACAACAACATGATGAGGAATTTCACCCCTCCTGGGCTACATCTGCCAGGTCCAAGGCTCCCAATGTGCATGTCCTTACTCTATTAAATTTCTCAAATTGGTTTTACAATGAGAAATAAGCCTAAACAGGCTGAAAAAAATGTGAAATTAAATTCAAAAGATAGAAATAAGCTAAGAATGGCTTTTATTTCACCTCAAACAGTGAAGTGTAGCCTAATGCAGCTTCATTTCCCTCATGGCCCTGATGGCTCTCCAAGCTTCCCTGAAGAAAAAATGGCTGAAGAACACCTCTGTTAGCTCTGCAACCTATCCCAATGACTCCAGAATGCTTAGAATACCCAAAATTGACCAAAATTTCATCCAAACTGGTTCAATATTGGAGAAGTTATGACCTGCACAATTTTCTACCCAATGTCTCTTGGAAATCCCACCAAATCTGGATGAACTCCAGTTAGGTGCGCTAGAAATGGCGGAAGGCTGAAATTTTCGGAACCACGCGCTAAGTTTGGGGGTAGCATTAATTGTAACTTCCATTTTGCTAACGCGTTCACATGCAGGAATCCTGGACAGTTTTCTGCTGGCAGTTAATGGTTTAGCCCCTGCCATGGTCACGGGCGGAGGTCCCGTGGTGAGGACTAACTCCAAAGGAGCTAAGCCCCAAAATTTACCGCCCGTTCAAAAGTTTTAACACATGGTTATGTGTCTGGTCGCCGGGCTTTAACCCATAGCCCTGAGGGCTACACTCCACGTTTTCCGCTGGTTCAACAACGATTCGCCCAAACACTGACCCATTTTCGTTCATTTCGGGTCGTCCTCTGCCCGATGAACCCAGACGCGTTCACCAGATTTGCTGACTTGAGGCATGAGGCCACTATTTTCTAACCCATACATGCCAAGATCGGGTCGTGCTCAACTGCTAACCCGAATGCGTTCAGGGTGACCTGACTCCGTTCAGGTCAGGTCGGGTTTGCCCACCAAAAAAAAATTTGAACAAAAATTGAACCATAGGCCTGGGGCCAGGTGGAAACCTCTGAGCAGGTCACGTGGCACCCTATGATAGGCTTCCAAATATTTAATAAAAAAAATGAAATTTTCCACAAAATTTTCTGAAAAATGACAAATTGTTTTGTGTTCAAAAGTATTTTTTTGAAGGTCATTGGGTGTTTTAAAACTTCAATATCTTTCTCATACGACATCGGATTTGGGTCCCATTCATGGCACTAGAATCTTAGTGGCGTGACCTATCCGGTCATTCAGGTTGCAACCAATTCTGATCAGTTCCAATTTTGAGCATTTTTTTCCTCTTGGACATGATCACTTGATCACACCTCCCCATTGGGAAGCTTTTGGACCCAAAAATCCTTCAATTACCTATTAAGAAGATGAGGGTACAGATCCCTTACCTTTTCCACCTCCATCCATTTTTCCTTACTTAGTTTGTTACCTTTAATACCAACCCGAACATAATCAACATTTCCCCTCCTCGAAGTGCGTGTCCTTCTGTCAAGGATAGCATCCTCTTTCAACTCATTCAAAAATTCTGGCGAGAAATCCTCTATGGATGGTAGCTGAATTTCACTTTCATAATCAACATTTAAAGGAGGTTCATACAAACATAAATTTTCCACATTCACAATGGAATACATTTGCATATATGAAGGCAAATCTAGTTGAAAAGCATTATTTCCAACTTGTTAAAGGATCTTGAATGGACCATAATGAATAGGCTTCAGATTTTTACCTTCTCCTTGCATTATTTCCTTACTAATATGTAGCCATGCCTCATCTCCTTCTTGAAACTTATGATCAACTCTGTGTTTGTCATGCCTCTCCTTGTACTTGCCTTGAATGTTTTCAAGTTGTTCTTGAACTTGTTGATGTATGAGTTCAATTATTTCAGTGAACATGCGAGCTTTTTCAATGACACTATGCCCATCAATTACAACATCCTTCTGAAGAATGAAATCTAAAGGTGACTTAGGCAAATACCCAAAGAAAGCTTCAAAAGGTGAAGTATTTGTAGAAGAGTGCTTGGACCGGTTGTAAGGATGCTGAATGTAATGCAAGTGCTCATCCCAAAGCATGGGATGCTTGCTGCAATAACCTCTCAAAAGATGTACAATGGTTCTTTTCACTACCTCTGTTTGGCCATCTATTTGTGGATGGAAAGTAGTACTCTTCTTCAACTTGGTGCCCATCATCTTCCATAAATTGGACCAAAAGTTCCCAAAAAATCTGGAACCCCTGTCACTAACAATTGAAGTAGGCAAGCCATAATGAACCCATACATGTTGAAAATATAAATCAGTAGTTTTTTCAGCAATTATAGATTTCTTACATGGCATAAGAATACACACCTTGCTAAATCTATCAACTACTACATAAAGATAGTCATGTTGCTTTCTAGATAATGGTAGACCTCCAACAAAATCCATAGAAACACTTTCCCATGGTCTAGAAGGTACCGGAAATGGCGTATATAAACCAAGCATCCTTTCGCTAGGCTTGTTTGTAGCACATAATGAACAACCCCTAATGAAACATGAAACACTATCTACCATGCGAGGCCAATAACAATACCTCTGTAAATGTGCCACTGTTTTGCATACCCCAAAATGTCCAGCAATAAGAGAAGAATGAGCTTCTCTCATGATGCTTAGTCTCTCCCCCTGTGGTATACATAACTTGTCCATATGAAACAGAAAACTATTATGCAAATGATAATCATTCTCCTCAACATGATTCCCTTCACTCAAGTTAGCATACACATCCTTAAAATCAACATCTGATGCATATTGTTCTATGTAGCTCTCATGTACAATAGAATCATTCTTAAGTAAAGTAGTAGCACTAATAATAGGCCTTGAAATCATATTAGAAAATTTATTGAAAATACCTTTCTTGTACCTTATTACCAAGTGAAATTATTGTAGGAAACCCATCCATCTGAAATGTCGTGACTGTTGTAATTTACTTTGTGACTACAATATTTGTAAAGGCTGATGGTTGGTATGAAAAACTATTTCTTTTCCCATAAAATAGTGTTTCCACTTTTTGGCGCTTTATACCAACTCATACAACTCCTTATCATATGTAGGATAATTCACAACAACACCATTAAATGTCTCAAAATGAAATGCGATAGGCTTACCATGTTGTAGGAGAACTTCACCCATGGCGTAATCACTAGCATCGGTCTGAATCTCGAATGGTTGTCTCAAGTCCGGTAATGCAAGGAATCAAGCTGAACTTATCTTCTCTTTCAAAGACTCAAAATATTTCTGTTTCTTGCCTCCCCATTGGCACTTCACACTTGTCACTGCATGCATAGGAGCTGCTATGGCAGAGAAGTAAGAAATAAACTTCCTCCAATACTGAGCTGCACCCAAAAAATTCTTACCTCTGTAATGGATTTGGGAGTAGGCCAATTCACAATGGCTTCTACCTTAGAATGATCAATTCTAAAAGCACCTCCTCCTACTATGTGTCCCAAATAAACCAAAGAAGTCTTTCCAAATTCACATTTTGACATTCTAAGAAATAACTGATTTTTCTTCAAAATATCAAGTACTTTCTTAACATGCATGACATGCTCTTCTCTAGTCTTGCTGAAAATTAAGATGTCATCTAAGTATAAAATAAGTAAATAATCAAGAAAAGGACGTAAGACATCATCCATTACCCAAATGAAAGTTGCAGGTGCATTTCATAAACCAAACAACATAACAAGCCACTCAAAGAGTCCCTGTTTGGTTTTAAATGTTGTCTTCCAAATGTCACTTTCTGCAATTCTAACTTGATGATAACCACTATGTAAGTCTAACTTAGTGAAATATTTAGCATCTTTCATCTGATCTAACAAATCATTTATCCTTGGGAGTGGGTCACGATTCTTTACCGTTATCTTGTTCAATGCCCTGAAGTCCACACACATGCGCCAAGTTCCATCTTTCTTTGGAATCAACACTATCGGTGACCCACATGGCAAAGTGCTCGGTCCTATGAATCCTTTGTCCAAAAAGTCTTTAATTTTCCTCTTGATTTTAGCATTATCCATGATAGACATGCGGTACATGCCTATGTTAGGAAGAGGACAATATTGATGTAACTAGATTTCATGTTGAATCTCCCTCTTAGGAGGTAAACCTATCAGTTCCCAAAACATCTCATGTTGTGTGTCAAATACATCATATAAATCTGATTTAAGCTTGGAATCAAAATTTTCAAATGACTCATGATTCACATCAACCTTGTGCTTAACCATAAGAAGTACAAAACTCTTACTAGAATTCACTAGCCTTTTTGCCTGTCCCGCATTTACCATCGCTATATTTTCCTTTTTGAGATGTGCTCTGACAATGAACTCCTTGCCATATTTAAAGATATTATACTTATTTTCATGGCTATGGAAGATCTCTTTCCCGTCAAATAAGTAAGGACTTCCCAAAACAATTCTTGATATATCAAGCGGCACTACATCAAGTTCAACTGTGTCAATAAAGTGTGCAGTAATCACGAAACGCAATATGCACTTTCTTGAGACTTGTAAGTTTGCATCCTTGCATATCCACCCAAGTGGATAAGGCTTTGGATGTGGAATGGTCTCAAGTTTAAGATTTTTGACCAAGTCTTCTAGTATGAGATTTGCTTGTGACCCACTGTCAAACAGTGTGTCAATTTTTGTATGTTTTGAGACTACCCTCACATGGAACAATTCAATTCTTTCTTCCTCATTTGGAGCTTGTACATGACATTTTGAAGTATTAGTGCTTGGCTTAGTTTTAGTTTCCTTTCCCTTCATACTCTTCAAACCCATGGCTACAATTTTGGTTTCGTCACCTGAATCATCACCTAAGTCTTGTGGTGTAGTTGTAGTAGCTGGAGTTTTCTTCTTTCCTTTGTTTTTGTTAAACTGAGTTCTTTTTTTAGGATGTAGTTTCCAACTGTTTTTCTCTTCATGGCCTTCTCTTGAATAGTGTTTACATATCACTTTCTCACCCTCTTGTTTGAGATATGCATTCTTTTTTCCTTTTCCCTTAAAGGTTTTATCTTTGTTTTTCCCCTTAAAAGGCTTGTTTCTACCCTCATCAAAAGTGTTTTTTCCTCTAGCCTCTAAATGCGTAGCTTGTACACAAAATTCGTCTAGACTAGTAGGATTGAACATAAGGATAGTATGTCTAAGGTAGTTGTGCAAACCACCTATACATTTCAGCAAAGTATCTTGACTTTGTAAGTCTACCCCTAATAAGAGTGCTCTTCTCCTAAACTCTTGGGTATAGTCTTGTACATTTTTCCCCTTAAGCTGTCTGAAGTTTTGCTAGTTCATGATAGCCTTTTGTAAATGAGCTAATGGATAAAATTGATTTTAATTGCAGTAATAAATTCATCCCATAATAAAGTGATCTTACCATGTTTTTTAATTTCATCCTTGGTCTTGGCTTCCCACCATACCAATGTTGCTCCATCCATTCTCAAAGAGGCTAACTGTATCTTGGTGTCGTCATCATGAAGGTTTTGTATCCTCAAGTAAACTTCCAAGTGTCTTATCCAATTGTCAAGTTTCTCTGCATTGACTTCACCGTTAAACATAGGCAACTCAAATTTAACATTAAACTTTAAAAATGGACTTTTACCAGTGGTTTTAGACTTGTGATATTGATTCACTGAAGTTGAGGATGACGATGTAGAGGAAGAGGATGAAGATGGGGATGGTGGATCACCATTTCCTCCGTTTCATTTCTTTGACTTGTCATCACTTTTATTTCCTCCTGAAGAACCCTCTCCTTCTTTCTTGTTTTTAGACCCTTCTCCAACAAGCCTATCATTCCTTTCTTGGTAGAGTATCCTCACCATCTCCGTCATGTCCAAGAAAGCCTTTCGGAACACCCGTTCCTCTTCTTTGGGATCCATATCTTCAGGATTTTCTCCCTCTCTTGAAGACATGCTTGAAGCTGCTTCGATGGCTCTTAGAGGTGGCTCTATGGCCCTTCTTGGTTGAGGATTTTTTTTTGCACTAACCAAGTGTTCTTCACCTCTCTTGAGTTTAAGCCTAGTAAGCATCAAAACTTGCAAACAATCAACTATATCTTTGCACAAAACAAATGCTGAGTAAAACTCTAGCTCCTAAGGCTCAAATCCTTAGCTCTGATACCATCTGATCTAAAAATGAAACTATTTGTATTTGTTGTTCAAAGTATCCATTTCCATTTAATTAAGTGTGAAAAATGTTTATCATGTCTTGCAACTTAAAAAAAGTGTTTTTAGTAACTGTTTTTGAGTTTATGTGAGAGGGAATATTAATTAAAATTATTGTTTAACATCTTGAATTAGAAATACACAGCAGAATAACTTCACCATAACAACACAACAACATGATGAGGCAATTCACCACTACTGAGCTACATTTGTCGGGTCCATGGCTCCCAATGGGCATGTCCTTACTCTATTAAGTTGCTCAAATTGGTTTTACAATGAGAAATAAGCCTAAAGAGGCTGAAAAAGTTGTGAAATTGCATTTAGAAGATAGAAATAAGCTAAGAATGGCTTTTATTTCACCTCAAACAATGAAGTGTAACCCAAAGTAGCTTCATTTCCCTCATGGCCCTTATGGCTCTCCAAGCTTCCCTGAAGCAAAAATGGCTAAAGAACACCTCTGTTAGCTCTATAACCTATCCCAATGACTCCAAAATTCTTAGAATACCCAAAATTGACCAAAATTTCGTCCAAATTGGTTCAATATTCGAGAAGTTATGACCTCCACAATTTTCTGCCCAATGTCTCTTAGAAACCCCACCAAATCTGGATGAACTCCAGTTAGGCGCGCTAGAAATGGTGGAAGGCGGAATTTGTTGGAACTGCGCACTAAGTTTGGGGGCAACATTAATTGTAACTTCTAGTTTGTTGGCGCGTTCACATGCAGGAATCCCAGACATTTTTCCGTTGGTGGTTAATGGTTTAGCCCCCACCCATGGTCACAGGCGGAGGTCCTGTGGTGAGGGCTAACCCCAAAGGAGCTAAACCCCAAACTTTACCACCTGTTCAAAAGGTTTAACACATGGTTATGCGTCTGGTCGCAGGGCTTTAACCCATAGTCCCAAGGGATAAACTCAATGTTTTCCGCCGGTTCAAGAACGACTCGCCCAAACACTGACCCATTTGCATTCAGGTCGAGTCGTCCTTCACCCGACTGACCCAAATGCGTTCACCAGATTTTCTGAATTGAGGCACAAGGCTGCTATTTGCTGACCCATACACGTTCAGGTCAAGTCGTGCCCGACTGCTGACCCGAATGCATTCAGGGTGGCCTGACTCCATTCAGGTCAGGTCGGATCTGCCCACAAAAATGTTTTTTTAACAAAACTTGAACCATACGCCTGGGGCCATGTGGCAGCCTCCAGGCAGGCCACGTGGCACCCTATGATAGGCTTCCAAATCATTAATAAAAAAATGAAATTTTCCACAAAATGTTCTGAAAAATGAAAAAATTTTTTGGGTTAAAAAGTCATGTTTTGAAGGTCATTGGGCATTTTAAAACTTCAATATATTTCTCATACGACATCGGATTCGGGTCCCGTTCACGGCGCTAGAATCGTAGCGACGAGGCCTATCTGATCGTTCAGGTTGCAACCAATTATTAGAATTTCCAATTTGAGCATTTTTTTTCCTCTTGGACATGATCACCTGATCAACCAGTTATGAATCCAAGTATACTACTAATGAATCAACACTAAGAGATGTTGGTTCAAATAGTAGATTAACAACAATAGTATATTCGGTAACATTATTCGAAGCAGGACTGATACAAATGTCCCTTGAGACTAACAATTGACTGGATGGATAGTAAATTACCCAAGCCGCAGAAGCTAAATTTCGGGTATGTCGACAAGCACCATTGGAAAATCCTAGATATATCATATCATCCATTGATACCTGCCAAGGCAGAACAAAAACATCGATGTCACAATTAAACCTATGGACAGATATGCACAAATTATAGAATATGTACAAATCCTAAGTAAATGTTAGGCACAAGCCTAGGCATAATACTTTTTAAGATAGAGCCCATTTCTGGGCTCTGTCAGCTCATGTACATTAAAATCAACCAATTCGTAAGCTCCCTTTTCAAGACTCTTTTAACGTTGACCAATTCGTAAGCTCCATTTTTTAAGACTCTTTTGATGATTACCAATTCGTAAGCTCCCTTTTTCAAGGCGCTTTTAATGATGAACAGACCGTACCACATGGATTTAAACTTACCTGCCCCCAGGCATCCTTGTCCTAGTCATAAATGAGGACAAGGTCGAATTCAGAGAAAACTATAAGGCATACAGCCTTATCATACTGAACCTTCACTCTCTTCTTATGATATTCGTTAATCGTGGCTACGTCTCAACGCTACTCATCAAGACGTTTCAAATAAACAAGGCATTCTTGGAGACTAGTAGTGTCTGGAAGAAGTTCAAAAACTAGCTTAAGAAAAGGAATTTATTATTCTACATGGAAGATTGATTCCAACTCGTAAACTAGTTGAAAAGGAGTGAAACCAGTTACAATCTTAACTAACATCCGGTTTGCCCAAAGCGTAGGATACAACATAATGTGCAGGTTGGATCAAGTTTTATTAATTGTCCTTTGCAGGATAGCCTTAAAGGATTTATTCACGGCTTCGTATTTCCCATTGGCTTCAGGATAATAAGGAGATAAATTCTCCTGCCAGAAACCTAACTTGAGAGCCAGCTCAGTCATCATGCTATTCTGAAAATGACTGTCATGGTTAGTACCAAAACGAGAAATGACTTAGTTGAAAATAAACAGGGATTCTGGTTCACCATCTTTCGCAAAGGTAGGCATAGCTTTAGCCCTCTTAGTGAATTAGTCCACTGCTACAATGATATACTTATGACCCTTTGTCGAAGGAGGGTTACAAGTTGTAAAATTGATTCCCCACTTTGTGAATGGAATGAAGATAATAATAGGAAAGAGAGTAGTTGGGTGAGCATGCATATTTTGGGTATACACTTGACCGCTTCAACATAATCTTTGAAGATCGAAGGCCAAAAATAACTGGCACACATAATTTTTTGGGTTGTAGAAAGCACAGACAAATGACCACCACAAGCTCCATTGTGGAAATCATTCAACGCTAACTCAACTTCTTCTATGGTTAAGAAACATCTAAGGATTGAATCAACCTGAAGACGATATAAAGTGTCACCAATGATAACATAAATTTTAGCCAAGTGACACAATTTTCTTCGCTCATCCTTTGAAAAAGTGAGGAGAAACTTCGAAGTGTGAATATATATAATAATATCCCCATACCAAGGATTTTGTGAAGAAATGGGGAAAATGTGTTCATCAGGGTATGATTCCTCATAAAGTATTTCTTCTTCACAATGCATCTCCGAGATTAATTCCGCGAATGATCAAATATTCCTTGGATTTAGCAGACAAGAACTCGAGATCGAATTCTTGTGGAGTAAAAATCCATTTTTTATATTTGCCCCCAATCACTCACCTACTAAGAACAAACCAAAATTGATTGACAATTGCCAAAATAAAAAAATTTCGAAGCAGAATGTCATGTCTAAGTTGTTGGATAACGTGAACAACTTCCAAAGCTAATTTCTCAACAACATAATATCATAAAGTAGGACCTACCAAGGCTTGACTTAAATAATAAATCACATGCTCACAAAGAGCATATTCTTCCTGAACTAGAACCATACCTATGGTTGATTCTACCACAGTGAGATACAAGAGGAAATCCCTGTTATAATCTGGTGGACTTGGTAAAGGAGAAGAGGTTAATGTTTTTCTCAAAGCATCGAACATGCGCTGAGTGAAGTCGTCCCATAGAAATGGAACTCCTTTTTCAACAATCTCATAAATCCCTTCGTAATCTTGGCATAATTGACGATAAATCTCCTCAAGAAATTGGCTTTTCCTTGGAGACTCTGAAGTTTACAAATGGTAGACAGGGGTGGCAACTGAAGTATTTCCTCAACCTTGAAAGGATCCACATGAATCCCTTATGTAGACACTATGAACCCTAATAATCGCCTGGATGTGACCACAAAAACACACTTATTTGGATTCAACTGTATTTTGTAATAACGACATATCTCGAAAATCAACCGAAGATGATGGGGATAATTAGTTATTTTGTGAGAACGAGCAGTGAAATCATCCAAATAAGCTTCAATGATATGCTTGATATCATGGAAAGCATAAGACATGGCCCACTGGAAAGTCGCTACAACATTTTTAAGACCGAAATGAATCTTTTTATATGCAAAAGTACAGTGGGGGGAAGATAAAAGTTGTCTTATGTTGATCTTCGAGATGGGATGATGTACCCTACAGTCTGGGTTGGGAACCCCAACGAAGCAAGAAGCATACAACAACAACAAGCATACAAATTTACAATCCTAATGCTTAAACTAGTAAAATGGGAAGAAGCGGTAGTATCCGTAGGCCCTACGTTTGAATGCAATCCCAAAGTGTTCAAACCCTCTGCTTCTCCTAGTGCTCCAAAAGCTGCAACTCACTCAAGAAAAACACATACACTAGTAATAACTGAAAGCATGTTCAAGATGTTAGTGTTAGATCATATAAGTATATAAGCATAAAATCATGAATTCATTCATAATAGAATCACAACATGTATGAATCATTAAGATCATGAACATCAAGAATGGGACAAATTTTCTTTATTAATGAATGCAGAGAAGTGTGGACGAATACAACCTGATTTAGCCATGGCTCCAAGCAAAACTGCCTCCGGATCTGTCCAGCCCAAGCCTCAACAATCTCCTTCCAAAATCATACACATGGATGTCATATAAGAGAATAAAAATCTCTGCGAGGGAAACAAGGGTTTCCACAATTTAGGAGTGCAGGAGGCATGGGGATAAATCAAAATTGGTCAGGGACTAAATGGTTATAATATCAAAACCTATCTCTCTCCTCCCTTTAGGCCTTCCCATGAGGTGTATTTATGCCACCCAAAAATAGTTGTTTTAGTCGGGATACAGTTAGGTCATGGGCTGTTGTAGGTAGGTTTATGGTCTAACCGGTAAACCTTGCCCATAAAATAGAGATTTTATATATTTTTTAATATTTCAAATTATATACGTGGGTTGGTTATAGCTGGACCCACGTGTGCACGCGCTTTTGATAGGGAAGAGTCGTGTATGGAATTTAAAATAGTGTTTTTTAGATAAATGACCAAGTCTGAAGAGAAAGGGTTGTCCAAGGCCATAAATCAGAGCATCAAGTATACGAAGGTGAAAAATGATGCTATAACAACAAGGGCACACATGTTTGTGATGTGTCGAATTTCTAGTGAACCAGATATCATCTAGTGGGACCTATATGGGATTGTGTTGTGGTGGAGTGGACACCTGAGAATACAAATATTTGAGTGTGGTGAGTGTGCACACCTCTTTGGGAGACCAAACACACTATGGAAATGGATACCAAGTGGTGGGTTAGATTAGCCCCAAGTTAGTGTGGAACCGAAGATCCAGTAGTCTGAGAGTGTTAAAGGGTGTTACTACATTGTAACTGTGGATCACTCGTGAATTAGATTTAATAGGAAAATGTCATATGACACAATGGGGAAGGGTCGGGTGGACCCAACACCTTCTGTGTATGCTAGTGTGACAGTACCACGTGGAGAACAAATTCCAACTAAAAATAAACTCCAAAAAATAGCTTCTCCTATTTTATTCGCGTTGAAAGTCGGAAAGCATGTAAATGCAATCTAGATGTTGGTCTCACCAATGCTTCACACGCACTCGGTATCATACGATGTTTAATTTCGGCCAGTGCAGATAGCTGGCATTTAAAGTTGCAAGAAAATATTGACACGCGTGACGTAGGTGTAGGTGCATTGTCATTGAACAGTTTGTCACGTCACGTTTGACAATACATTCAATGATGGCCGTCACTATCACAATTATGAAAACTAGCTGGCAACACGTAACAGCGCCTCACTTAACAGTCGAAAATGACTTTTCGATGTCACATGTCAATTTGTTCTTGGACTCCGAACACAACATCGACGTCACACTTGTTAATGTCACAATTTGCACCTCAAATGGCGCGTGATTATAATGTTTAGAATTCTAGGGATCATTTAGTTTTATTTGGACTGTGATTATGTATTCGATTTGTTATTTTATATTTTTGAAGGTTTCCATCAAAATTGCTCAAAATTCCACCGGCTTTGCCGCACATGTTTGACGTTCTTTTCCATAGATTTTAAACCATAAACACACTTCATCCATGCATTTAAACTAGAGAATCACACTTACCTTACTGCAGTTATTCCAAGTGTTCGCGATATCTAGTGCATGAGGTGACCTTACTTGCTCGTTTCCCTGCCAGAATTTTAAATAAAAAAGAAGCTCTTTTGAAATATAATAATTATATATCAAGTGGGCAGCCGTGGGAAGAGAAAACTACCCCGTAGGGCATTTATTATGATCAATCAAGAAATCATCAGCTACAAACGCCAGGGCCAGTCGGTGAGGGTGTGGGCGTGCCCACAGTGTTCAGAGAAGGGAGATGGAGTTATCCACAGTATTCAACCACAGTATCTCAGCATTCACCTACAGTATTCAGGAAGGGAGATGTTGTCCTGTGACTAGATAAGATTTATTGTATTCTTCGTTTTGTATACGTTGTAATTGAGTGTCTGCAGTAACCAATGTTCTTTTGTATGTTAATATGAGTTTATATGGTACTAGTGTTCTATTGTTCAACGTAATAGGGTATAGAGAGAGGGGATATTATTAGTAGTTCATTGCTGACTGAACGATGGAACATATATACGTGGAATGTGCTGAGATTGAAGGTTCAACCGCTCACATGAACATGATTCATTCATACGAGAAGTTATATTCATGAAGAGGCTTGGAAAAGTTTACAATGAGTTATTTTTTCCTTGATCTCAGCTGCAAGCAGATAGGATAATTATAGGTTTGTTCTCTCGGTGATAATTTCTATTGTTATTTGGTGTTGCTGCTTTTCTAGTCATTTTTGTCCCGTGAATTGTTATTTCTGTGTTGCTTGGAATTTTTTTATATATTGAATTATGGTTGCTTGGGTTGTATTATATTCTAGTTATAAATTCGAATTCGAATATCAATTCGAAATCGATTTGATATCGAAAAAATTGGACTATATTGAATTTAATATTGAAAAATTTTCAAAATATACATAATTTTAATATTAATATATTATTATTTTTTCAAAATTTTATAATTTTATTTTATTTTTCAAATTTGGTAAGTTTTTGCTATTTTCTATTTATCATAAAAATTTAGGTTGCAACATATACATAGTTGGTCTATTGGCCACTTTAAAGCATTAAAAGCCATCCAAAATTGATATTGTTTTTTCCTTCGACTAGCGGTTATGGTCATTTTACTACTTAAGACAAAGTTAAATTGACAATAGAAAACATAAACGCTATCCACAAAATGCATTAAAACTTTAACTTGATTTAGTAACCATTTGAAGACTCAATTGGTGCTAGATCCTTTGCAATGGAACCATGCATGTCCACTTGCTGCATCTGTTGAATCTGCCTTTCAATTCTACCAATTTTGGCTGTCGCATGGTACTGTGACACCTTGATATCTTGGAGTTGTGTTTTGACATCCTGAAGTAGTGAAATTACTGCAAGACTACCTTCTATCGGCTCGGCTGTAGACTTTGCATTGTTTTGGCCAGGACACATTTCATTATCCAGTATGTATGAACAGTTTGGTGAAATAAAGATAGGCGGCCTCTAGTATTTGCAGGATCATTGACAAAATTCATGGTTTCCTCTTGTTCCTCAATATCTTCCTCATTACTGTGACTTTCTCTCTCCTATCCTTGAATTACATTTCTGATTTGTGGAGGATTATCAACAGAGTAAGTTCTTGAGAGATTCTCCATTATCTCTTTCTTTGTCTTCCTGCCTCGCTTGCTTGACTGAGCTATATTTTTTGAAATCTGCTGCTTCCCTTTATCTATGGACTTCGCTAGTCGCTTCACAGGTTGCCTTTTAACCATTGCTTTGACATGAGCCTTTTTTTACGCTAAACCTGTATAGATTATTTGAGAGCCTGTATAACATAAGGAAAGAGTTATAGAGGTTAACCCTTGCATTTTTAGGAATATTTCCGCCTCTGTGGCATGAATCGCAGAGTTATTAATACAAGTCCCTTCACAAAGACAGAGACCGAAGCAGGTTTACAGGCTATCGAGCCTACCAACTACAGACCATACTAAGAAAGCATAATTAAGAAGAAGGGTAACCCAAGTTTCACCAAGATCACTTGAAAAAACAGAGTAGAGGCCTTTCGGCTTGTCCTCGGAATGACTACAAAGGTTTTCAAATATTTTCACCTGCTAAGACCATTCCAAGTAGACATAACTAAGATGGAAGCTAACCCAATTATCACCAAAACCGCTTGAAAAGACCGGGCAGCGGCCTTTCGGCTTGTCCTCATATTGCATACAAAAGTTTTCAAACATTTGCAACTGCATAATTGAACTCCGAACCATGCATAAACCAAGTTAAATTCCTATTTATGAATAACAATTGGAAATTTCTATAAGGATTACGAAAGCGAGGTTGAATAGCCTCCTGCGGGATAAACATATTAATATTTTTGAGCGAACTACAGGTACTATCATAAACCATACCAGACAAATCCTTAAGGATAGAACAGTTGAAATTCCTACCCATACCACGTCTATCCTGACCTCTACAGAGATTGAAGGTTAAAATAAGAAGGGTGGATTGAAGAACAATGACATACCATTGTACCTGAGTTCGAAATCTCTCCATAGTGCCTTCAGAATTTCCAGACAAGGCGTGTTTTGCAACAGCTCATCCCAAACCTCTGCTCCTGCTAGAATGATTATATTGCTTATGTTTCAGAATTTTCCTCTTTAACCTCTCCCTCCTCTGCTTTTTCCAATGCGAGCCTGACATTGTTAGCTGGCTTTCCATCTGTATCATCATGAAACTAAATGTTGCGTACCTTCCTCATACTGGCGAGTTAATGCTGGGAGGAGTTCACATGTTGGAACCACATGCCCTCGCATGTCCACCACCCTCCACTTTCCCTGTAGCACTTGACGTTGGGCACCCTGATCGAGGATTCAAAATTTTATAAAATTGAAATGACTCTGACTTATGATAATATCAGTATATACATATTCCCAATATTAATTTTTTTTTTTGGTATTTAAGATAATCTACAAATATTGAAAGATAAAATGCATCAATCTTATTTGTATTGCAAATTGAAAAAACATCCAAGTAAAATATAATAATATGAATACAAAAACTCAAAGATGTTAACCAATGTAAAGCATAAGATATTAGAAATTAAAGGTAGGTTAAATGAGCTCCACATATCAAAAAATATATATTTGTCTTACTCTCTTTCCAATCCAAATTTATTCAACTATAAATATGTAGATTAATCTTTGTTATGGATGGGATAAAATAATTAAATTTCAAACTAACCATTATTTGAATTTCACTGCTAATGACTATTTATCATCCAACATATTTATTATTATTATTATCCAATTTTAAAGTCACAGCAAGGCTAGACACCTAATTGGTGTATGAGACATCCTTGTTTGTGGAACAAAGGACCCACCTCTAGACACCTAATTGGTGTATGAGACATCCTTGTTTGTGGGACAAGGGACCCACCTCCAGACAGCCATTTGAATCCTAAGTTTAGGAAGGCATACATCCTCTACCCAACTCTAGTTTATGAGAATAAGAATGAAAAACTAGATTATAAAAATATTACAATTTTCTAACTTACAATTTATAATAATCTTTCTCATTATCATAATATTTTAATAAAAAAGTTACAATTTTTTAATAACAAATTTATAATTTTTTATAACTACAATTTTAATACCAAAATTACAATTTTTTTTTTAATATAAAAAATTTAATATTTTTTACAATTTTAATACCAAAATTACAATTTTTTTTTAATATAAAAAATTTAATATTTTTTACAACTACAATTAGTTATGTAAAATTTGGATAACATTTTTTAATATTAAAGTTACTGGTTTTTAATGCTATCTCATAAAAAGTTATAAATTACTGTTCTTCATATTTTCTAATTGGAAAAATCTGATTAATAAAATTTTTTAAACCATTCCTAAACTCGCGAATGATCAGGTGGATGGACGTTTCTATGAATGTATTCTAGGTTGGCTGAGGAGATTCAGACGATTATGGATATATTCGGCAAAGCTTATTTATCAGTCCATCCGCCCATTAATGCGCCGAGGGATGAAATCGCCACCGTAGGATGATGCAGTGCTTTAATCTGACGGTGGGGATTTCATCCCTCGGCGCATTAATAGGCGGATGGACTGATAAATAAGCTTTGCCGATATATTCTATGTTGGCTGAAGAGATTCTGTGGATGTATTCTAGGTTGGCTGAGGAGATTCAGCCGGTTATGGATATATTCTATGTTGTGGATATAGAGATTCAGACGGTTATGGATATATTCTATGTCGGCTGAAGAGATTCAGACAACGAACATCGTTTCCAGACTCAGAAGATGGGCGTGTATCCTCGTTTCCAGATGTACCAACTTTTCCCAAAACTCTTGAAGTCTTTAGATTATTGTAGAGATACTTGTATTAAGAGATAGACATTCATTTCATAATTTATGACATATATGATTATAGAATATTTAATTAACATTTTATCTGGATTATTAGTAGATTTATTTACTTCTAAGTTAAATTTAGTCCACAATTTCCGTTGAAGTTAAAGTTTATATATATATATATATATATATATATATATATTTATTTATTTATTTAATTAAGGAGAAGTTGAAAATATATTTTATAACAATATATGTATTTGTCGTGTCTTTTTGGGACATTTAAAATTTCTATTAGTTGAGTAATTTGTCGTGTTTTATATTAGTTGAGTAATTTTTATAATTTTGTCTTTAAAATTAAAATGTGTATAGTTAGAAAGTTTAGATAATTAATCTAAAGATAAAATTATTTTATAAAAGATAGAAAAGTTGAAATAAAATTCAATATAGAAAACATATTTATTAATTTTCTTTTAGTATGATGTTAATTTTTTTGGTATTAATCAATAAAGATACTTGTATTATGATATATAGATTCATTTCATTTCATAACTTATTATTATAGAATATATTAATCTTTTCTCTTGATTATTAGTAGATTTACTTAACTCCAAGTGAAGTTTAGTTCATAATTTCCTTTGAAGTTAAAGAGAATTTGCAAATCCCTACCCTCTCGCCAAAAAAAACACCTATCACCTTAGGGTGTCTAATGGTAACAATAGGTAGATAAAAGGAAGCCCCACCATTATCACTATGCTTGTTATTTATTTACAAATTACTTAGAAGCATAATGTGGCAATATATTTAGAAGTGACTCAGGAACAAAACTACTTTAGTTAATTGAAAAGACTCAAAAAATTTGGTATTATAATTCAAAATTTCAAGTTTTGACAAGAAGGGTGCGTAACCATTGTTGGAATCTTACATGGGTTATGATGAAGAAAACATAAACATGAGATTTTATTAAAATATCCATAAAATATTATGGAAGCTATGAATTTTTTTTATCATCTTCAAGTCAAGAATAAGGTGACACACAAGTCTACCATGGGAGCATACATTGGAAGTAGAGGCCATTGGGTGGTTCATAAGGCAAGAATATCTCAACCTACTCAAATATATCAGGAGGAAATGGAGAAAATATTAGTTGCAATAAAAAAAAAAGGTCAAAAGGGAATAAATGTCAAGACAAAAAATATTCCCTTTGGACAATAATCATGAAGAGTAAATGGACGAATCTATAAAAATAAATAACATGGCATAACTTGTCAACTTAGAAGAGAAAGAAATGGACATTAAAATGTGCACACCATTGACTTCGACAGATGTGAAGTATTTTTTCATGCACTGGAAGGTTTGTCATCTCCTAAAACCCTAAATATTGTTAGAGATATTAAGAGGTAAATGGTCATAGTGCTTATTAACTCATGTAGTACCCATAATTTATCAATAAAATATTAGCATCAAAAATCAAATAACTTTTATTTTTGGGACGAAATTTCAAGTTTTATTTGTCAACGGAAGGAGTATTTATAATGTGGGGAAATTTCACAACATTAAACTAAGTATGGGAAAATAAAAATTGGAAAGCAAAATGTATCCAATTCCAATTAGAGGTGTGGTTTTTTTTTCTACGTATTCAATACTGGGGGGGGGGGGGTGAATCAATACTGTGCCATGCGATATAATTTTTACCAAATTTTCACATTTTACCACAAACCCTAATTCATTCATTCATTAACAACATAACACATAAGAAGATCTGTGCATAACGATAACTCATAAACAACATATCTAAGCACATAACATGAGAGCATAAAAAAAAATAACCATATGGGCAACCATCAATAACATGCACATCTTGATCACACATAAAAGACACCAAATGTAAGGTGGAAAACACAAGGGAGAAAACCATCATTAGATTGTTATGCTTTGTTCTTCATTAGATATGATCATTGGCCACCACCAGTGTGAAAGACACAACTTGCATATCGTGTGAGCCACCATTCTCTCCAAGCCACAACCTATATGAATTTTGCAGACCACCACCTGCAAGAACCTACAAGTCCCTCCACTTTGCAGGCCACCATCTGCTCGAAGACACCACTCCTAATAAGCCTCGCCTCGCCACCATTGTGCTATTTATCCACCATTCTATGGAAGCCACCACTCCCACATTCTCATACCACCACCTAAAGGATGTCGCTACACCCTTAATATGCATGGCACCACTTTCCACAGTGAAGGCCCCAACCTTCAACCTTTCTTGCAGACCACATGTCACAATACTTTAAACTGGATCCACGATCTCTACAAACAAACACTTGTGAGCCTCATTTCGTCCATTTTCATACTAGAATCATAATATCAATATGATCATCGACGCAAAAATTGAATACAATCTCTCTAAAACAATATCTGTAACACAACCTCAATCGGTACATCATCCCATCAACAGAATAAAATTTTACACAACTGAATCAAACATTCTAGTAGCACATAATGACAATATGTTCTACACACTCAATCATTAATAATAACTCTATAAGTCATATAAAACAACATATACTGAAGATCCAACAAATAACTCTTCAATAAATCCCTTGCAACATAAATGTATTAGTAATATAAACTTTGATCTGAAATCTAGAGAGAAGTAGCTACAACAAAAACTCTCCTTTACATATCAACAACAAATGGGGGCCACATTCTACAACACAAATAAATTGGACATATAGATCTATTGTAGCTCCATTATATCCTAAACTATGCTCCAATTCCGAGCTCTAATCTATCATCTAACTTTGTAAACCTATAACAAACTCTCTCATACACTTTCACTCAATCTAATCCTTTCTACTTCATTCTATGACATTTTATAATTGATGGAAGATGCAATAAATATACATCACTAATCCTCCTCATCTTTGACTTGATCACCTTCTATATCATGATTAACTCAAGTCAAATTTAACTCATCAAAAACCGTGGGAAAATACATTAGGATATACTTATGTTATTTGATGTTTGCATGCAAATTTCATTTTCCCCTAAAAAACTATATTTTCTAGGACAATATAGGATTCCCAGATACGATTATCACTATGAGGATATAAGCATGCCAACTACGATATAATAATCTTCTCTTTTTGGAAAACTACGTACTAGATAAGATAGCATAAGTTGTTCCAATTGTAGGGTTACCATTGACTTCATCAGGGTCATGTTCATTCTTGTCTTATGCATTATCTCAACCTAATGGTGGTTTTCCTCCTTATGATTATGATGAAGTATTTTTGGCATGGTGCAAAGGTATTTTTTTCATCGGTTTTTGTAGTCATGTGATTTGTTTGTTGGCTTAGTTGGTTGGCATTGATGACAACATGATTATGACCTAGTGTGGGAATTGGCTTTTGAGTGGATATGTGTTGGAGGCATTTTCTAGTTTGATGATGTTTCTATAGGATTTATAGGTAATTGGATATGTTGATGTTTCTGCTATAGGTGTTAGATATTTTCATCAGGTTGGGGAATTTGGAAAACTAGGTATTCATGTCCCTTCCTTGTTGGATAATTTTTTTCCTTGTGTTATGAGTTACGGATCATGTTACAGATGCCTTGAAGGGTTTATAGATGTTGATGAAAGAGTGGAAGAAGCTGGAAGAAGTTATTAGTAGAGGATCCCTTGTTTCCATTTATACTCTACTCCAGTCGCTGGGAGAGCGGCTCATGCATGCGACTAAAATGTTTTAGTTGAGATACGATAGTCTTATTGAGGCAGATGTGAGCTTCCAACTGAGATTTTTTAGTGTTGTGTGTGTGGATGAGTCCCTTCATGATATTTTCTCTGAATTCCTCGAGCTTTAGAGAGATTCTCCATTATCTCTTTCTTTGTCTTCCTGCCTCGCTTGCTTGACTGAGCTATATTTTTTGAAATCTGTTGCTTCCCTTTATCTCTGGACTTGGCCAGTCACTTCACAGGTTTCCTTTTAACCATTGCTTTGAGATGAGCCTTTTGCTACGCTAAACCTGTATAGATTATCTGAGAGTCTGTATAACGTAAGGAAAGAGTTATAGAGGTTAACCCTTGCATTTTTAGGAATATTTCCGCCTCTATGGCATGAATTGCAGAGTTATTAATCCAAGTCCCTTGACAGAGATAGAGACCGAAGCAGGTTGACAAGCTATTGAGCCTACCAACTATAGACCATACTAAGTAGGCATAATTAAGAAGAAGGGTAACCCAAGTGTCACCAAGATCACTTGAAAAAACAGAGTAGAGGCCTTTCGGCTTGTCCTCACAATGACTACAAAGGTTTTCAAATATTTTCACCTACTGAGACCATTCCAAGCAGACATAATTAAGATGGAAGGTAACCCAATTATCAGCAAAACCGCTTGAAAAGACTGGGCAGTGGCCTTTCGGCTTGTCCTCATATTGCATACAAAAGTTTTCAAACATTTGCGACTGCATAATTTAACTCCGAACCATGCATAAACCAAGTTAAAATCCTATTTATGAATAACAATTGGAAATTTCTATAAAGATTACGAAAGCGAGGTTGAATAGCTTCCTGCGGGATAAACAGATTGATATTATTGAACGAACTACAGGTACTATCATAAACCATACCAGTAAAATACTTAAGGACAGAACAATCACAATTTCTACCCATACCACATCTATCCTGACCTATATAGAGATTGAAGGTTAAAAGAAGAAGGGTGGATTGAATAACAATGACATACCACTGTACCCGAGCTCGAAATCTCTCCACAGTGCCTTCAGAATTTCCAGACAAGGCATGTTCTGCAACATCTCGTCCCAAACCTCTGCTCCTGCTAGAATGATTAGGTTGCTTATGTTTCAGAGTTTTCCTCTTTAACCTCTCCCTCCTCTGCTTTTTCCAATGCCATCCTCACACTGTTAGATGGCTTTCCATCTGTATCATCATGAAACTAAATGTTGCGTACCTTCCTCATACTGGCGAGTTAATGCTCGGAGGAGTTCGCATGTCGGAACCACATGCCCTCGCATGTCCGCCGCCCTCCACTTTCCCTGTAGCACTTGACATTAGGCACCTCGATCAAGGGTTCAAAATTTTATAAAATTGAAATGAATCTTACTTGTGATAATATCAGTATATACATATTCCCAATATTAACTTTTCTTTTTTTATTTAAGATAATCTACAAATATTGAAAGATAAAATGCATCAATCTTATTTGTATTGCAAATTGAAAAAACATCCAAATAAAATATAATATTATGAATAAAAAAACTCAAAGATGTTAACCAATGTACAACATAAGATAGTAGATATTAAAGGTAGGTTAAGTAATCTCCACATATCAAAAAATATATATTTCTTTTACTCTCTTTCCAATCCACATTTATTCAACTGTAAATATGTAGATTAATCCTTGTTGTGGATGGGATTAAATAATTGAATTTCAAACTAACCATTATTTGAATTTCACTGCTAATGACTATTTATCTTCCAACATATTTATTATTATTATTATCCAATTTTAAAGTCACAGCCAAGCTAGACACCTAATTGGTGTATGAGACATCCTTGTTTGTGGGACAAGGGACCCACCTCCAGACAGCCATTTGAATCCTAAGTTTAGGAAGGCATACATCCTCTACCCAACTCTAGTTTATGAGAATAAGAATGAAAAACTAGATTATAAAAAAATTACAATTTTCTAACTTACACTTTATAATAATCTTTCTCTTTATCATAATATTTTAATAAAAAAGTTACAATTTTTTAATAACAAATTTACTATTTTTTATAACTACAATTTTAATGCCAAAATTATAAATTTTTTTCTTATATCAAAAATTTAATTTTTTTACAATTTTAATACCAAAATTACAATTTTTTTTTTTAATATAAAAAATTTAATATTTTTTACAACTACAATTTGTTATGTAAAATTTGGATAACATTTTTTAATATTAAAGTTACTGGTTTTTAATACTATCTCATAAAAATTTATAAATTACTGTTCTTCATACTTTCTAATTGGAAAAATCTGATAAATAAAAAATTTTAAACCATTCCTAAACTCGCGAATGATCAGGTGGATGGACGTTTCTATGGATATATTCTATGTTGGCTGAAGAGATTCAGACAACGAACATCGTTTCCAGACTCAGAAGATGGTCGTGTATCCTCGTTTCCAGATGTACCAACTTTTCCCAAAACTCTTGAAGTCTTTAGATTAATCTAGAGATACTTGTATTAAGAGATATACATTCATTTCATAATTTATGAGATAGAATATTTAATTAAGATTTTATCTGATTATTAGTAGATTTATTTGCTACTAAGTTAAATTTAGTCCACAATTTCCGTTGAAGTAAAAGTTAACATATATATATATATAATTAAGGAGAAGTTGTAAATATATTTTATAACAATATATGTATTTGTCGTGTCTTTTTGGGACATTTAAAATTTCTAATAAGTATTTTATAATTTAAAAATTCAATTTAATTTTTTTGAGACCCAATATTTCAACAGAGTTTTATATTAGTTGAGTAATTTTTATAATTTTGTCTTTAAAATTAAAATGTGTATAGTTAGAAAGTTTAGATAATTAATCGAAAGATAAAAGATAAAATTATTTTATAAAAGATAAAAAAGTTGAAATAAAATTCATTATAGAAAACATATTTATTAATTTGTTTTTAGTATGATGTAAATTTATTTGGTATTAATCAATAAAGATACTTGTATTATGACATATATATTCATTTCATATTTCATGAGTTATCATTATAGAATATACTAATCTTTTCCCTTGATTATTAGTAGATTTACCTAACTCCAAGTGAAGTTTAGTTCATAATTTCCTTTGAAGTTAAAGAGAATTTGCAAACCGCCACCCTCTCTCAAAAAAAAAACACCTATCACCTTAGGGTGTTCAATGGTAACAATAGGTAGATAAAAGGAAGCCCCACCATTATCACTGTGCTTGTTATTTATTTACAAATTACTTAGAAGCATAATGTGGCAATATATTTAGAAGCAACTCAGGAACAAGACTACTTTAGTTAATTGAAAAGACTCAAAAAATTTGGTATTATAATTCAAATTTTCAAGTTTTGACAAGAAGGGTGCATAAAATAAGTGATGAACCATTGTTGGAATCTTACATGGGTTATGATGAAGAAAACATAAACATGAGATTTTATTAAAACATCCATAAAATATTATGGAAGCTATGCAATTTTTTTATCATCTTCAAGCCAAGAATAAGGTGACACACAAGTCTACCATGGGAGCATACATTGGAAGTAGAGACCATTGGGTGGTTCATAAGGCAAGAATATCTCAACCTACTCAAATATATTAGGAGGAAATGGAGAAAATATTAGTTGCAATAAAAAAAAGGTCAAAAGGAAATAAATGTCAAGACAAAAAATATTCCCTTTGGAGAATAATCATGAAGAGTAAATGGATGAATCTATAAAAATAAATAACATGGAATAACTTGTCAACTTAGAAGAGAAAGAAATGGACATTAAAATGTGCACACCATTGACTTCGACATATGTGAAGTATTTTTTCATGCACTAGAAGGTTTGTCATCTCCTGAAACCCTAAATATTGTTAGAGATATTAAGATGTAAAGGGTCATAGTGCTTATTGACTCATGTAGTACCCATAATTTTATTAATAAAATATTAGCATCGAAACTCAAATAATTTTTATTTCTGGGACAAAATTTCAAGTTTTATTTGTCAACGAAAGGAGTATTTATAAAGTGGGGAAATTTCACAACATTAAACTAAGTATGGGAAAATAAAAATTGGAAAGCAAAATGTATCCAATTCCAATTAGAGGTGTGGATTTTTTTTTCTAAGTATTCAACGGTTCAGAATATTGAGTAACATTTCTATATACTTTAAATAATTATTCATGAAAATTGAAATTGATGAAATTCAATGATTGGAAATCTTAAACAATACCGGGAGGGGGGGGGGGGGGTTGAATCAATATTGTGCCATGCGATATAATTTTTACCAAATTTTCACATTTTAGCACAAACCCTAATTCATTAATTAATTAACAACATAACACATAAGCACATATGTGCATAACCATAACTCATAAACAACATATCTAAGCACATAACATGAGAGCATAAAAAAAATAACCATATGGGCAACCATCAATAACATGCACATCTTGATCACACATAAAAGACACCAAATGTAAGGTGGAAAACACAAGGGAGAAAACCATCATTAGATTGTTATGCTTTGTTATTCTTCTATTATAATAATTATCCATTAGATATGATCATTGGCCACCACCAGTGTGAAATACACAACTTGCATATCGTGTGAGCCACCACCAGGCCACAACCTATATGAACTTTGCAATCCACCACCTGCAAGAACCTACCAGTACCTCCACTTTGCAGGCCACCATCTACTAGAATACACCGCTCCTAATAAGCCTCGCCTAGACACCATTGTGCTATTTATCCACCATTCTATGGAAGCCACCACTCCCACATTCTCATACCACCACCTAAAGGATGTCACTACAACCTTAATATGCATGGCACCACTTTCCACAGTGAAGGCCCCAACCTTCAACCTTTCTTGCAGACCACATGTCACAATACTTCAAACTGGATCCATGATATCTACAAACAAACACTTGTGAGCCTCATTTTGTCCATTTTCATACTAGAATCATAATATCAATATGATCATCAACACCAAAATTGAATACAATCTCTCTAAAACAATATCTGTAACATAACCTCAATCAGTACATCAGCCCATCAACAAAATAAAATTTACACAACTGAATCAAACATTCTAGTAGCACGTAATGACAATATGTTCTACACACTCAATCATTAATAATAACTCTATAAGTCATATAAAACAAAATATACTAAAGATCCAACAAATAACTCTTCAATAAATCCCTTGCAACATAAATGTATTAGTAATATAAACTTTGATCTAAATTCTATAGAGAAGTAACTACAACAAAAAATCTCCTTTACATATCAACAAAAAACGGGGGCCACATTCTACAACACAAATAAAGTGGACATATAGATCTATTGTAGCTCCATTATATCCTAAACTATGCTCCAATTCCGAGCTCTAATCTATCATCTAACTTTGCAAACCTATAACAAACTCTCTCATACACTCTCACTCAATCTAACCCTTTCTACTTCATTCTATGAAATTTTATAATTGATGGAAGATGCAATAAATATACATCAGTAATCCTCCTCATCTTTGACTTGATCACCTTCTATATCATGATTAACTCAAGTCGACTTTAACCCATCAAAAACCGTGGGCAAATACATTAGGATATACTTATGTTATTTGATGTTTGCACGCAAATTTCATTTTCCCCTAAAAAACTATATTTTCTAGGACAATATAGGATTCCCAGATATGATCATCACTATGAGGATATAAGCATGCCAACTACAATATAATAATATTCTCTTTGTGGAAAAATATGTACTAGATAAGATAGCATAAGTTGTTCCAATTGTAGGGTTACCATTGACTTCATCAAGGTCATGTTCCTTCTTGTTTTATGCATTATCTCAACCTAATAGTGGTTGTCCTCCTTATGATTATGATGAAGTATTTTTGGCATGGTGCAAAGGTAATTTGTTCATCGGTTGTTGCAGTCATGTGATTTGTTTGCTGGCTTAGTTGGTTGGCATTGATGACAACATGATTATGACCTAGTGTGGGAATTGGATTGTGAGTGGATATGTGTTGGAGGTATTTTCTTGTTTGATGATGTTTCTATAGGATTTATAGGTAGTTGGATATGTTGATGTTTCTGCTATAGGTGTTAGAGATTTTGATCAAGTTGGGCAATTTGGAAAACTAGGTATTCATGTCCCTTCCTTATTGCATAATTTTTTGGCTTGTGTTATGAGTTGTGGATCATGTTACAGATGCCTTGAAGGGTTTATAGATGTTGATGAAGGAGTGGAAGAAGCTGGAAGAAGTTATTAGTAGAGGATCCCTTGTTTCCATTTATACTCTACTCCAGTCACTGGGAGAGAGGCTCATGCATGCGACTAAAATGTTTTAGTTGAGATACGATAGGCTTATTAAGGCATATGTGAGCTCCAACTAAGATTTTTTAGTGTTGTGTGTGTGGATGAGTCTCTTCATGAGATTTTCTCTGAATTCCTCGAGCATTTCAAGTAAATTAAGTGTTTTCATAGTGATTCTTGTTCCATTTTTTTATGAAAAAAGTTGGGAAGCCTTAAACATGTTCTAGAAATTGGATAAAGTGGAAATATCTCTCATTCAATGAGGGTAGTGGCAATCAAGTCAAGGATGAGTATTCATTCAAATTTCCAGATCATTTTCTGAGTGTATGAATAAATCTCTATCACTAAGTTTAAATTACTAATTTAATCACTCCAAAAAATGATAAATAAGAGAAGGCTATGAGTTTATTCGGTTGGTTCACTTGATTTGTTGAGAGTATGTGAGAGAGGAAGAGTGTGAAAGTTGTTGGAGACATGATGGAGAAATTTTGAAGCATTTTTATGGTTTTGGAGATGGTAGCAATGATATATTTTAGTTATCCTTTCATGTAGAGAGTGAGGAGAGGAAGTAAGAATTGGTTGCATGTCCTATTCGTGATTAGTAGCTTGTTGAAATTTATCCAGTTCGTTGCGTGCGAGAAACAATTATTTTTGAGTAGATTTATTCAATGAAAAAAAAGGTCATTGTAGATGTGCATTTCAGATTATATCATGTTCTAGACTGTGTTGTATTGCAAGTGTTGATTTTCTACTTTGAAGGGAATGTCGTGGTGTTGTTCATGTTGAGAAGTTTCATTATTCTAGTCTGAGTAATTTTGAAACGTGAATCACATAGGTTAGTGGAGTTGTGTGACTCCGAAAATATAAGTATAGGGAGAAAATACCTTCCTCTAAAGGTGTTTGGATAGTTCAGTGGTAATTGAGCAAGGCTTCTTGGTCATGGTTGCTTCCAACGGATGGGTGTCCTTAGAGTCGTGCAGGAAAGAGACTTCCTACTGATATTAGTAAAAAAAATTTGTATGTAATGAATTTTCTTAACATAATAAAATATTTTGAGATATGCAACAACAACAAAGGTTTTTTTTTACTCGGAGTGTGTTTCCACCAAATATATTTTGTCTCTATGTATGCATGTTTTGTGCTCATGTTGTTACTCATGGTTATATGCTTTGATGATTATGTACATTGATATGATGCTTATGGATCATGGTTATGCATAAATATACTAATGATTAATGAGTTGTCGCTAATAAATTATGATTCAATGAAAGACTAATAAAGGGTAAAAATTATTCATAAGTCACAATATTGATTCACCCCTCCTCTCAATATTTCTTAATGTTCCCAACAATTGGTATCAAAATAGGCCTCTCAGTAGCATCTTAATCGTTGGAGAGTAGTTTTGAGAAAATTAGGTGAATTTCGACTCGGTTATTCTAGAAGCTTCTAAATTTATGGGATAAAGTTGAAATTGGTTGAGTAAGTCCTCCAATAGGTGTGAATGCCTCAAGGGAAAAAGTAGTGATGGTTATGGATGGATTTCATCAACCTTGTTCACCTTTGAGATTAGTCCCAAAATGGAATTCACACAGCACATTATATATACTTCATTTTGGATCTGAGATATGGTTGGTTAGTGTGATTGAGAGTGAGAGGTGGTTGCAGAGAAGAAGAATGATTTAGATTTAGTTTTTAACATAGATACATAAATCATGATTTTGGACCTAAGATATGGTTGGTTAGCATGATTGAGATTGAAATGGGGATGCAAAGAGGAAGAATGCTTCAGATTTAGTTATGAGAAAAGATACATACTGCATGAGAAAATATGAAGACTAAAGTAGTGTTCTAAAGAAAAATATCAGTTATGCAGATCAGATTGATGGAAGATCAAGAAAATGCATAGAGAAAATGTTGTTTCTTGTTTTCTTCTCTCACGAGGAGAGAGAGTGTGTGATTTTGATGGTATGAAGTTAAGGATATCATGAGTATTTTTGTTGAATATCGTGTTTTTTTCAATGATGTATAGATTAGATATATGTTTATGCTTCTTGGATACATTGCATATTTTGGCCATGCATTGATGATGCTGGAGATATTACTTGCATTGGTTCATATGTTTCTAGTTATGTTGTTGGTGCTTTTTCATCTGCTGCTTAGAGCCAGTGTTGATGCTACAACACTATGCTTTTAGATTGATGAGCGTCATGGATGTTTTCTATGATAACGTGGATCTATATGCTGTTATTTCTATGTCATGTTATGCATGTTGTTAATGTCATATGTTTGTGTTGGATATGTGTATATGGAGCATGGTGGTTTCTAGTGGTTTTATTATGAATTGCTACAGGTATTGCAAAACAATTTCATTGAAGTCACATTTCCATGTTGTTGGGATCTTTGTTTATTGTCGAGGTGTTGAGAGTGGCCATGCACTAGAATATGCTATGTATAGTAATCCTAGTTTTCCTGCAACATATAGATCTTATGTATTTTATCATGGAGGTCTTGTATTTGATGCACATTCCATGTATCGTATTCTCAATGATGCTACTGCATGGAGAATATATTGATGCTAATTGATGTCATGTACTTATGTTATATCATTGTGTTGGGCATACGTAGAGGAAAGCACACTTATGTGCAGATGTAAAATCCATGTATCTTTATTATATTACTAGTGTATTTCTCATGGAGAGAACCATGGTTTCTAGCTTGTATTTTCAATTAGCTATGTATGGGCTAATGGGTGTCCAAGGCATGTCTTATTTCATATGCATTTAATGTATCCCTATTACATTGGATGAATGATGTAAACTTGTCTCCATACAGTCATTGGTTGCTGATAAGTGTGTTTTTGAAGTAGTTATATGTCAATCCTATGTACTTGTCACAACCATGTATTTTCTCCAAGAATACTTGTATATTCATGGTACTTTATTGTATATCATTGCTTAAAGTCAATTAGAGTAGTAACTCATGAGGAGTAGTCTCTTGCACTTGGAAATGAGGCTTCTTAAGGAGAAGCATAAGTGTTGCTACAATTTTAAAGAGAGTGTGTTTGCAGGTCCATTACATGCTTAGAGGGAGCATGCTCAGTATCAATGATTGCATGCCATTGGTAAGAGACATGTTTGTGGTTGAGTTTCTTGTTTTGCAAGAGATACATCCTTTTTTTATATCAGCATAATGTTGAGTATGAAAGTGGGAGTACTTCTCTCATATAATACATTATTGGTATTGTTCTTAAATGTTGGTATGGCCCTTTTCCATTTATTTCAACGGGAGAGAGAATTTTCCATAACTGGCGATCAATTTGATCAACATCAAAGTTGTGGAGAGTGTGTGGAGATCAACCTTAGAGGTTGGATATCAGGTTAAGTTTGACATTAATGCGAAAGGGAGAATTTATTGGCATTGTATTGTTGGCATTAGTGTCATCATGGTGATATTACTCATTATTGTGATTAAGTATTTTTGGCATGGTGTAGAGGTATATTGTGTTCATTGGTTGTTGCAGTGATGTGATCTGCAGGCTAGATTGGTTGGTTGGCATGGATTTCACATGGTTATGACCTAGTGCAGGAATTCCTACCCAATGCAGGAATTGGAGGTTGAGTGTAGTTGTGCTAAATGTAGTTGACCAGTTTAATGATGCTACTACAGGTGCTAGAGGTAGTTTTATAGGTTGATGATGCTGTTATAGGTGTTAGAGATGTTGATAAGGTTGAGGAGTTTGGAAGAGTAGCTCTTCATGTCTCTTACTAGTTGCATAATTGTTTGGCTCGTGTAATACATTGCAGAGCATGTTACAGATGTCTTGAATGGTGTACAAATGTTGATGAAGGATTGGAAGAAGTTGCAAGAAATTTGTAGGTTTTAACCCTGTACATAAATTATCTGCAAACGAATTCTTAAAAAATAAAAGATAAACAATAGTGAGAGCATAAAACATAGAACATATATACACAAATATTTTTCCCCTGGATCCCAAATAAGGACTACCAGCTTGATTTTTCATTATATTCATTTTAGTGTTACAACACATATATATACATGCTGAAGCATTCATAGAACCTAATCCATTAACCCTGGATTAGAACATAACCGTAGTTCCCTTGAATGGATCTACAAAATACCAGGGGAAGAAAACCATCATGCCCCAAAACCATGTGAAAACCCATGTAGAAAGCCATAGGCATTTCCACCCACCTATATTCTATTCGTGGAAAGAATATAACACAAACCCAACATTCTCCCACTTGTTTTTTTCTTTCCACATGGGGCCACTAGAGAGCTTAGTCATTATTCCAACCCTGCAACACCCATCGTTTCTCTACACCAAGAGAAATTCCCAATGCTCACATACTTCGTCAATGCATCTGCAACATTCTTCAAAGTGTCCACCTTTACCAACAACACCTTTTTATCCTCAACCATATCTCTCACAAAGTGATACTGAACGTTAATGTGCTTTTTCCTTGAATGATAAGAAGGGTTCTTAGCCAAGAAAATTTCACTTTGGCTATCATAGTCTATCCTTATAGCTCACTTCACCAACCCCATACTTGAACACAATCTTTACAACCAAACTGCTTCCTTACTTGCATGAGTGGCTGCCATGTATTCTGCCTCTGTAGTTGAAAGAGCCACTATAGATTGTATTTTACTCATCCAACTGAATTTACCTCCAAATAGGCTAAAATCATACCCACATGTAGAGCTTATTTGGTCTAGATCTTCAGCCCAGTATTCATAAAAAAAAACGTCAATATCCAAAACTCTGTCCAATCCTGGTATTCCCTGGTAGCACAAACCATAATCACCAGTGCCGCTCAAATATCTAAAAACTTGCTTCACTATTGTTCAATGATCTTTCCCTAGTTTTGACATATACCTTCTCAATACTCTCACTGCATGTGAAATGTATGGTCTAGTACAAACCATTGCATACATCAGGCTTCCCACTACACTTGAATATGTAACATGGGATATATATTCCTCTTCTTCTTGTGTCTTGGGACATTGTTCATCGGATAGCGTTAACCTACAGGAATATGAACCTTCACCAGTTTACTATCCTTCATATTGAACCTCTGCAATACTGTCTCAACATACTTCCTTTGGTTTAATGAGAGCTTCCTCTTTGCTTGATCTCTCTTAATTTCCATGCCCAAAATATAGTTTGTAGCACCAATATCCTTCACGTCGAATTTGGAGAAAAATTGGGTCTTTAAATCCTAGATAATTTCTTTGTCATTTCCAACTAGCAACATATCATCCACATACAAGACCAAATAAATAGCATGGTCACCAATTAATTTAAAATACACACAGTGATCCTTTTTTCCTCTGGTGAAGCCAATTCCCTGTATATAGGTATGAAATTTGTGATACCACATACTTGGTGACTGTTTAACCCATACAAATATTTTTTTAACCTGCATACCAGTTATTTCTTACCCTTCACCGCAAAGCCTTTAGGTTGCTTCATGTAGATCTCCTCTTCCAGATCCCCATGAAGAAATGTTTTCTTCACATCCATCTATTCTCCCTCAAAATCAAATGAAACAACAACAGATAAAAGTAATATAATATAAGTAACCTTGGCAAAAGGAGAAAAAATATCACCAAAATAAATTCCCGACACCTAGGAATAACCTTTTTCTACCAACCAAGATTTGTATTTATCCACCTTTCCTTATTCATTCATATTCTTCTTAAACACCCATTTTCTCCCGATGGGATTCCTTCCAGCCATAAAATCCACGAGATCTCATGCCTCATTTGTGTGCAAGGTTTCCATTCCATAAACCATGGCCTCCTTCTAGATTTTTCCATCCTTTGAATCCACTGCCTCCCTAACAGTTCTGGGATCATCATGAGTGATAGTTAAAGAAAAATTTGAATAGAAAGCAGATTGACTATACCTTTTTTTTTTCCTTCTTTCTCGAACTGTTCTTCTCACAATTGTAGTTTGTGGATCTTCCACTTTTGAATCTTGTTTTGTTGTAGAGTCTGAGTTATCCTCCTTTATCTCAAACTCTATCTTATCATGTTCCTTTGGTAGGAATTCATGTTTAGTGACATATTTGACCTCTCTAAACACCACATCTCAGTTGTACAAAACCTTCCTTGTTTCTAGGTTTCAAAGCTTGTAACCTTTTAAACCATCCTTATACCCAAAAAATATGCACCTTTCAGATTTATTATCCAACTTGGTCCTTTTTTCCTTTGGAACATGTACATATGCATCACATCGAAATACCCTCAAATGTGAAAGAGACGGTTTCTTAGCAGTCCATACCTCATGTGGAGTCTTATCCTCCAAAGCCGATGAAGGTGATATTTTAACAAAGTAACATGTAGTCTCCACTGCCTATGCCCAAAATTCTTGTCCTAACCTGGTACCACTGAGCATTATTCTTTCCTTTTCCATCAACGTTCTGTTCATCCTTTCTGCAACTCCATTTTGCTGAGGTGTGTATGAAGTAGTCTTCTACCATGCTATATCACACTTCTTACATAAATCTTTAAATTCCTTCTTGCAGAACTATCCACCATTATCTATCCTCGAGACCTTTATCTTCTTCTCTATCTAGTTTTCCACCAGAGCCTTCAATTATTTAAATATGTAAAATACCTTAGATTTCTTCCTCAAGAAATATATCCATGTATTCCTTAAGAAGTCATCTATGAATGAAACATAGTACACAAAATTAATCAGTGATGGAACTGACACAGGTCCAAACACATCATTGTGCACAAGCTCTAATACCTTGTTCTCCCTCTTAGCACCAAAAGGAAAACTCACCCGATTCTGCTTCCCATTTATACATTGTTGACAAAAATCAAAATATAGAGAGAAATTAGATGTACCTTCTACCATACCATTACCATGTAGTACCTGAACGCCCTTCTATCCAATATGTCTAAGCCTTTGATTTCATAGCATGGTATTTTCTCCAGAGCCAGCTAGGCTTTTCGCTCCACTTTCAAGAACCACAAAACTGTTGCACCCATCAATAAAATTGCTACCCTGAAGCTTGTAGAGAGTCCCAATCTGAAATCCTCACATTAATACCAGTGCTCCTTGAACCATCTTGCAAGTATCTTTCTCGAACATTATTTTTACACCTACAACATCCATATTTCTTACAAAAATAAGATTTTTGACCATTGCAGGAATATGCAGAAAACCAAGAAGTGTTATAATCCTTCCACTTTGCAGCTTCATATCAAATTTTCCACACTCGATTATTTTGGCCTTCCGATCATCCCATAAGAATACATCACCACCATCATACTTCTCATACTCGCAGAACCACTCCCTATGGGGAGTGAAGTGAAAGGATGCACCCGAGTCAATCAACCATGCCTCATGTCTGCAAGTGTATTTGAAGAAGAATCCAAATACAAATCCCCACCTTCATCTGAGGTGGTTTTTGCCTCTTTAGAAGGAGCATCATCAGATCCCTTTCATTTCTTGGGAGCTTAAGATCTATAGTCCTTTTTGAATTTCCCTTCATTTTCGCATTTCTAGAACACCTTTACAGGATTTCCTGGAGATTTAGATCTCCCACTCGAAAAATTATTTTTGTTTCTATTCTAGGACCTTCCTCATACATATAAGGCATCTCCATTTTAGCCCTCCATATTTATCTGACTCCTTTCCTTCAACGACAAGGCTGAGACAATTTCATCAAAATTTAAGGTAGTTGTATTTCTACCTATTTCAATAACCAGACTGTCCCACGAATCTAGTAGAGAACACAAAAAACTGATGAAATTATCTTCAAATAAGATTTTAATATCAACAGATGAAAACTGACTTACCACAGTATTGAAGGCATTCAAATGCTCTGTCACTAAGTCTCCATCCTTCATCCTTAGGTTATACAACTTTTTCCATAGGAAAAATTTATTCACCAGAGACTTAGATTGGTACAAAGTCCCTACCTTGACCCACACATTAGCACATTTGGCCCAATTTCTGACGGAAAAAGTGTCTGTGTTGCGACACATCGTCGTCGGAAGAGCAACACTATGAGGCAGGACAAAACGTAGTTAGCCTTAGAGTCGCAATTCCGACACTTCAAGAAAGTGTCAGAATAGCGACAATTTTTCTGACGTTTTCAAATCGTCATCGATTTTCTGATGTTATAAAAAACGTTGCTCTTCTTATGAAAAAAAAACGTTGCTCTTCCGACGAAAACAAAACGTCGCTCTTCTGACGAAAAAAACGTCGCTCTTTCGACGTAAATTAAACGTTGTGCTTCCGACGAAACCTAGATGTCGTTGTACCGACGAAAATTAAACATCATTAAACGTTATTTAATGCCGCTCTTCAGATGTTTAAAGCGTCGCACTTCCGACGACGTTAGCATTGCTCTTCCGACGAATATAGAAACTCTCGTCGTACGTTTACACCGTCGCAAGTCCGAAGTTATCTCTTCCGATGTTTACATCGTCACACTTCCAACAGCATTAGCGTTGATCTTTCGACGGCTTTAGCGATGCTCTTCCGAAGAATATAGAAAATGTCTTCCTACATTTACACCATTGCAATTCCGACGAAAACAAAAAAATATTTAAAAAATGTTTATTTAGATAAATCCCACATGGATGACCTTGGTTCTCTCCTTTGGCCTCTAGGCATCCTCCTTCACCTCTAAGACTATCATTTATTACTGCTCTTTTATGTTAATGAATGATTTTTACCTCCATAGGAAGTTTGTGACTTTCCTATCCTTGAGCTGCTGGCAAATCCTGGAACAGATATGAGAAGTGGCGATGAACTGCTTTCCTCAAGGAATTAACTTTTCAGATTCTCAGCATATTTAATGAGGTTATCATGTTTCACAAGTTCTTGCCTCAATGTCAGTGAATCCTATAACACATAAACTTGGGATCAGATGCTTCTCATGGCCTTATATGACATTAATTTGAATATTTAGGAAATGCTGGCTTCAGCACTACAGCTATCATGAGAGAATTGATGATGAAGTAAAAATGAAAATGTTGACAATGCTTTGGACACTTAGTGATTCGTAATTCCGAATTCATGTTCTTCTGCCAACAAAGTTAGAATATCATATAATGGCAGACACATGCAAGTTATTAAAATGAATCAAACATGCTCATGAACCTGACGCAAATAGAATGCAATATAAAAGATTGCATTTAATACCTTGCGAAAATGACTGATAATAATACTGGGTCTAGATGCATTTTTCTTTCAAAACTCAGAGTAATTCCCTAATAACTAGGAAAATACTGACCTAATATCTGTGATAGTAGAAAATTCCAAAGTAGTAAGGTTTTCCAAATTGCCAACCCAACAACAACGGTATATCTATTTCCCTGTTGAAAATTAAAATACTGAGATTAAGATTACAATTATGTGTTATCAATCTCCAAATTCACCTAGTTTGGATGCAACAATCGACAAGCATGCCACTACAATCCAATATGCCTAGCCCTTTAAATTATTTGAGATCATGTAAGCCATCCATGGCTTCTCTAGTTTATCAAATTTATTTTCATTATTTTACAAGTATTGTTATGTAACCTGTGTGGCTATGCTACTATTATAAGTTATAACCAACAAAGTGATTTCTTTAATATGGCTGAAACATAAGAAACGAAAAACAAAATAAGTGAATGGATAGTCCAACACCAACCTCACTCATTGCTTCTAGAAAGGATCTAGATAGGTCAACATTGAGCATCATGTCAATAAATTATAATGGCAAAGGACATCGAAGCTAGAGGATCACGACAATGAAGGAAAAACACCATTCAAGCCCTCCACAACAAGCACTTAAATAAGCACCCATTAATGTACATTTTGGAGTCATGCCATGTCAAATGTTCTAGCCTGCTATTTTATTTCATGTGCACAAAGTTTGCTATCAATGAAGGCCTGTACACTTGAATGGAAACTATTATTTATTGCTATAGGTGGTCAGATTTTAAATTAAAAAATTTTAAAACATCTCTTCCAGCAAATGCAAGCATATTTATGAAGGAATAATTCATAGTTATGATATTTAATCATGTAAATTATGCACCAATGGGTACAATACAAAACCAAGAATGAAAACAAAGAAGACATTTAATAATGTAAATCATGAACAAATGAGTACAGACAAACCAAGAATGAAAACAAAGAGAGAAGTTAGTGATGAGAATCTCATGGGATCACTTTCGATATTTTACGAGACTGTTACAGAGATGGTTGAAGCAACTAGCTCATTATAGTTTATAACATGTTTGTTATGGTCACATCATGTTATATAAAGGGACTGTTTCCTACCCAAGTGGGTAACCCCTATGAGAAAAAATTTCTCCTATTATTTCAGCTTTCCAGCCAAGAGCCTTATGATAATCCATGGATAACTAGCCTCAGGCACCTCCTATCCATGCTCTAGTGAGTGCTTTATTACATCTAGTCTACTCAAGCAATGAGAATGGTGTTGAATTTTCTACAACAACAGAGTAGAATACTATTTTCTGCTAGATAATTACTACCTAATGATTCTTCACACAATATTCTTATGCCACTTATATTCTTATGAGTTGAGCTTGGTTGGATTCCATTCCCCTAATTATATGTACCTGATTGAGTTGCATATCCTTAACCATTTGGGATAATTCCTTGATGAGCTCATTCTCAGACCTTTTAATTTCTTTTACTTTAGTTTTGCTTTCACATTTTCTTTATCTCCATATTTATCTTCAAAGGCATTAATAATTGATTTTAAAGAGTCAAAGGTTTTATCCAAGAACTCTAAGAACCGATCTAGTGTTCCATGAGGTCGCGTCCCCCCAATTCTTCTCAGACTATCCCCACTCAGTCACTCAGCATCCCGAGCCCAATTGGGGAATGCAATAAAAAGGTGAATAGATTAGGTGAAAAATTCCCAAAGCCTTCTCTCAGGGATAGATTCATGGCACTGGCTGCATATTTCAAAGTTAAAGATGTTGCTAACCTATCTAATTGGATGACAAGCCACCATGATCAGTGGATTGTTGTGAGATGTTCACGAAGTGAATCTCCAACATCAGATAAACCTCTATTGAAATCAGACATCAGATAAACCTCTATTGAAATCAGACATTAGTAATGGCTCCTCCATCTAGGATATTACTTACAAGGCTAATGCCACACACTTGGTTTACAAAAATAAAAAAATCAAATTCAGCTTTGCATCTCCTCTTCACATCCTTGCTTTGCTCCATCCACACCCACTAATTACAGAGCCACGAGATTCACACACAATAACTATTTCTTTCACTCACGAAATTTATTGAAATAAAATCCATTATAATTTCGATGAACTATTGTGGCTTAACCATTTACAAATGCCAATGAAGGTAGGTGAGGGACTAGCGGGTCAATGTTTTGACTGGTCGCCACTTGGTAAGTCCTACACTCAACAGTCTTAGCCAACAGGTAAGCTCCTACCACATGACAATAACACGTGAGTGGAAGCACGACCTATCTCAACAAGTATATGGATTAATGGTACAATGGGGATGAGGTTTTCATATTCTCGCCTGGTTAACCAAAAAAAATGTCAATTAAGTGGTTGTGTTATGTCTCTTGCACTCAGCCATGCACAACAACTTCAATTTTCATTCACATAGCTAAAGGATTCATGATACAGATACTTCTTCTTCTCACATCTTCATTTACTATGCTTACAGGTTTACTCTTAAGAATTATGAAAGAACTCAATTGAAATATTGTATGCTGATACCAGTCATGAAATCAATGAATATAACTTCTGCTTGTGTTTTCTCTACATTGTTGATGCATCCTAGGACAAAATAGACGTTCTTAAGCTCAACTTTAGAGTATTTCATGAAAGGTCAAGTCATTCCACCAAATCACAGTCAATTTTAACTGGAATTGGCTAGAAATAAGTGTGTGTGGGGACTTTCATACTGCTATCAAGTTCATCTCCAGAATTGTAGGACGAGAATTGGTTATAAGGGATGCGAATCAATTCCATCATTTTAGGGAGGGCTCATGCTCATGTGGTGATTATTGGTGTTATAAGAGGAGATTGCAACATGCAGTGCTGTATTTGGACACGTTTTCTTTAGTGATGTACGCAAAGACAAAACATCCAGGACAAAAGTGATGTGTACTGTGTTGCATGACATGAATGCTACATATGTGAAGCACAATATAGGGTATTATGTCATCTTACGAGAGGCCGAAAACTGAAGGGTGTGCTATTAGATGCATAATGTAGACTCTAGTTTAATAGTGTAACCCTGAGGACTTAATGTGCTAGATATTCAAAGACGCGCCCTTCAAGAACGCTGATGCAAGTGTGCCAATTTGATTTAAAGTGCTCAGTTGGATTATGAACCCTTTTGTAGAACGCAAGCATGAACTATAGAGTGGCCAAATTTTATTTGTGACTGTGTGAGCTTGTTAATATGAATTCGCACATCAATTTTATGTGTTGTCAATCACCTGTCGCATTTTATATGGATGTCCAGAAAACATGAAGTAGTTCTATTGTTCTCATTTCCCTTGTCTGGATTTAGATGGAAAAATTTGTAAAAATATGCTCAATCAAGGTATCAATAACTTTTGATCTCCTCTTGTTTTGCCTCTTCACATTTCTGGAAAAATCCTTGTCTTCTTCTTCACTTGGTACAAGTTTTGGGAGGATAAGAATAACCATAAAATCAGTCAAGGAAGAGGTATCGGGTCCTGGGACCAACTCCATGCTCTCCATTAGGGAAACCAGACACTCCGGAGCTGAAAAGACATCAAAACCCAAAAGGCCATTGGAGCAAATGCCGAAAAAATAACATCAAAACCCTATGGGTAAACTAAAACACATCGAAACCAAATATCCATTGCTATAGATGGAAACTAAAACTTCTCGCAAATATAAGGGAAAAGTAACCAAATGAGCATATAAGCTAACGTAAACGCATTGAAACCAAATACGCGTTGCTGCACGATGAAAACCAAAACTTCTCAGTTACATGTGAAAGATTAACCAAATGGGCATATCAGCAAAATAAAACAAAGAGAAACCAAATAACCATTTCCGTGGATGCAAAAATGAACTTCTTAGAGTAACATAAACAAAATAACCAAATGGGCATATAAACAAACCAAAACATATAGAAACCAAATAGCCATTGCCGTAGAAGCCAACCAAAAATTCTCATAGCTAATAAAATGCACCATAACCAAATGGGAAGAAGTAGAAAGTAACAAAACCAAATCGGAAAACAAATAAATAAAGAAACCTAAAGGGCATTGCATTATCATTGGATAAAAATAGAAACTTATAGAAACTTAACTCATCTATGGACATTTTCCATGATTTTTAAGAAGGAGTCAATATAGGAAAGGTGATACTTAAAGGGCTCCCACATGCTTTAGAAATTTTATATCTATTGGTTTATAAACATTAGAGGTGGAAAAATATCCTAAGCTATAGAGCTAAGTTTGTTCCAACTCAGCTATATCTTGAACAACAAATTGTTGTTGACGTCAAGGATATGATAGAAATTTGGTGGGTTGTAGGGTAGTCTTGTCATGAAATAAATGTAATGTAGTTACTAGGTAGGTAGGGGGAACCATTTTGGTGGAACTTGGCCATAAATTGGACATCTATCCATGCATAGTTTTTTAAGAACAAATACACCTAGTGGATTGTCATTGTATGGGAATCACTTTAGGATCTAAGCTACTGTGCACACACTAACTAAAGGGATATTAGTGAAACCTAAAAAATTATTATAGGTGTTTTTATATAAATAGGTGTTCTTGTGTTCTCATTGGTTAGTTATGGGAAAATGACAATAAAGTAAGAGAATTTATAGGTGCTTTTATAGAAATAGTTGTTATTGTGCTCTCATTGGTTAGGTATGGGAAAATGACAATACAGTAAGAGAAGGATTTGACTACTGGACAATTAGAGGAATGATTCCACACAAAACTAAGCATGGTGCTGCAACACTTTCTAGGCTAAGGGCTTTTGAAGGGGTTCCCCTACCATATGACCGAAAGAAGAGAATGGTCATTCCAGATGCTCTGAAAGTGTTGACGCTTCAGCCAGGTCACGAGTATTGTCTGCTAGGAAGGCTTTCCAAAGAAGTTGGCTGGCACCACTATGAAACTATTACGAAATTAGAAGGGAAGAGAAAGGAAAAGGCTCAGGTATCATATGAGAGAAGGAAGAAATTGGAAAAATTGAGATGAAAAGCAGTGGAGTTAGCCGAAAAGCAGCTTGCCCCAGAGATGGATAAGATAAAACTTGACAACATATTGGTAAATTTACTTGACCCTTTATTGGTTATTCAGAATGAGTATGAATACACCACTGTTAATATCAAGGTAAGCGCTAGCATATAAAGGGATACAAGTTGTAGCTTTCTTCTGAATATCAACATACCACAACCATGCTTACAACCAGCATATGTTTTTTGAGGAGGAAAAATCTCGTGGAGATCAACATCAAGAATCCATTGCAAAAAAAAAGTACAACTTGTGGTGATTCTAGATGAACATAGATGAATAGCTATAATAGATGTTGAATGTGGAAACTATGAAGGAAAAAGATGAAATTAATCTTCCTTTTGCATTCGAGCGAGAGGAAAATCAATCATCAATGAAAATTCAAAATTTTCAAGCTGAGCAAGATCAACCAAATTGGGGGTAGAGTTTGGAGAACCTTTGTAAGTGAATGGGGCCTATGTGATATGGCTACGAGTTATCTACTCCCACACAATCTGATATGCAAATAGTAAACATTGTAGGCATAGGGTTAATTAACCCACCACATAGGGATTACATAGGTTTTGTTCCCACGCCACATGCTCATGAAATGAAATCTCTATTCACTGTTAATATGTGCATATGTAGCAACAAGACATATATTCAATTTTACTGGTTGGGTGGCTCTAAGAACCATGCCCGAATGCGTTTGGGCGGGCGCCCTCAACTGAAACGACCCGACCCGAACAGGTTTGGGTGGGCGCCCTTAAATCAAACGACACGATGCGCCTGACTGAACGAGGGCACAAGGGAGAAAACGACAAACGGGCTGCACGAACATGCACAAGGCACCCATGTGGTCACAACTTATGTGAAATCTCCCTCCCTTAACCATCCTTGAAGACTGTAGAACATCTAGGTCAAACCTCTAACAGATACAAGTAACGTCTCCCTTAGTTTTTGAACCTAAATCCATTCTAATTTCTCTACAACCGTGTTAATCTTGAAACTCCATATGCACAAAAAATATATTGGAAAACTAACGCACTGATCCTCAATCATCGATCACTTTTTTTCCTTTTAAATATGTTTTAAACCATTTTGTAGTGGTTTATTCTTCGAAATCACCTTGTAATTTCATGATTGTGTGTGTTTGGGAACATTTATTGAGGTTATTTCGGTTGATATAAGCCTTTCAATCAACCATAGGACCATTCAAACAAAAATCTAGAAATTATCTTCAAAACCTTTAAAACCCTAGAAATCCTATCTTAGGGAGAACCCCCCCCTTGAGTAGGACGAGATCTGGCCAGAAGTCAAACGAGGGTTGGTAATGTGGTGGGTGTTTTCTTTCTATATCATGATTGAGTATGAATCATGGAGAGAATATATGGGTGGAACAACATCAACATCAATTAATAAGCTTAGACTGATCTGTGTAATAGCTTGAATATGGTTAAGATATAGCTTAGAGAGTTTTGAATAGGGAAACATAGACTGCTACAGAGATCAACTTCATATGGTCATGGTATAGGTAGAGATATTTCACTATGGCTTGTGTAATGGTTCACTCATATCAATGCTAAGCTTAACCAATCAACAAGATCAGTTATTATATAAACATTAGCAATCAAACTATGTTTCTACTTAAGGTTTATAAGATACACATGTTGGCATAGAGCTAGTAAGGCTATGTACTTATTGCTATGATTCCGGTCAGTGTTAATAAGGTATGAAATGAATAGGGAAACATAGATCATTACGTCATAATAAGGAGCTTAGCTTGAATATGGAGTTCCTGGTCACTGTAATCTAAGACCTCTATTAAGGATATCATGTTTATACGAATATGTGTTATTCCATTACGTGTAGTTACATCAGGAAAAGCTTGGTCTCTGATTCAATGGACTTGATTCATTAGTACTAATAGAATAGTGTAATCAATAAGCTTATAGATTCAATAGAGCTTACTACTATCTTAAGTAAGGTGATATAGTGATAATTACTAAGCTTAAGATGGGCATCATAGGTACGATGTGGTCTCTTATATATACCAATATGCTTTTAGTTCCATATAATTGTTATCATTGTGACTAATACATGGGAATCATAGAAGAGAGATAAGGGTGAATACATTAGTCAGCTTAAGCTAATCCAACTCTTTCCACTAATCAAAGCTAGAAAGAGCGTATTCAATGATATCGAGCTAGAAAAGGAACAAGCATATCTCAGTATTGAGCTTACATTACACCTATGTCCACATTAGCTATTGAAATTCAACATGATTTATTAGGTAGAATATTGTATGCTATTACTCTATCCTTAACCTGTATGATGAATATGGAAATTCTAGTATACACTAAAGTAACACTGAAACATACTTTTTATAAAATTCCAATATGAGATAATGTAGATTAGGGAAACACTATCCTCATATAAACTATACAAGCTTATGGATCCAGATATGATCTGAGCCTATACTACGATATGTATATTTTTTATCACTTTATTATGATATATTGATTGGCCTAGGATTAAGGGACATTTCAACATCCCAGAGCACTGGACATTACGCCATTGGCTTGGCACCTTGGTACAAGGGTTTTAAGGGTACAATTGAACGAAAAACTATAAAGGATAATTGTGTGTCTTACAAGATTAGTAGCATCATATAGGAAATTAATGAGACAACATTAAGAATTATAGAGTTGCATATTCGCAAGTGGACTCAGGATTACAAGGAATTTCTGGAAGCATTGATGAGTGGGAATTATAAGATTAGAGAACCATTCACAAGGGAATACAAGGAATACAATACTGATACCAGGGTGCATTTAGAGGTGTCATTGTCTGAAGAGAATATGAAGATTTCACTTCAAGAGGGCCTTTCAAGGAAATTCAAACTGACTTCTACAATTAGTACAAGTAACATGCATCTTTTTGGCTCAAAGGGAATCAATCATGAAAAGAGAAAGAAAGTCAAATTGGACAGCCTTCAGCTTGATTTGCTGAAATTGGACAATAAAGTCAAATTCATCCTGGGAGTGGTAAATGGAGAAATCATAGTGAACAACAGGAAACATGCAAAGTCTCTTACAATCAAATATATGAAAAAACACATACAAAAACCAGATAATAATCATGAACAAGCTTAATATTGAATTATGAACTGTAAAGGAACTTACAAAATGTGACACTACGAACCTGGTCAAGCGCACAAGAAAAAATATCCTGGACATGACCCTGGTTGACAAGTTGTATTTCTCATGATGCAAGAGGATTTATACCTGCACTACCAAGTCATTCAAAATCCATAATTATCTATACAATAAATACAAGTAATTGATGTAGTATTTTATACTCTAAGATGCATTCTTATGATAATGTTAGAACATATGTTGAAAATGTCAAAACATACCTGAATAAGCTCCTCTTCATTTCAAGGAAAATTTATTGGAGTCGCCTGAACCTAGAACAAGCCTCCCACGATATAAAAGAGTAGCAACTAAGTCAACAGTGAATTTTTTGTTGCTACGTTGGATTGAGGGAGGTTTGCTCCACGATTAAATCACTCCAATAAATTATTCTCTACTAAACAAGGCCAACCACGTGAAGGTGGAAGCTCTTATGGCCCATCCCCCCCCTCACATCACTCTCAATTCCCCAATACCTAATCTATATTTCATTTTTTACTTTCATGAGAAGAAAAAAAAATATTCAAGAACTAATAAAAAAATAATGCAGCAAAAAGTACGCAAGAAAACATTGAAAGTGATTGACATAAAAATAGTATGATAAATGGGTTTTTAATATAATGCAAAAAACATTCCAAGTATGGTAACATTTGTCTTATAATAATACGATATTTTACATTATCAAATTTTATTTTTCTTCTTCCTACTTCTAAAGCTCCTAACTACATCATCAACATCATCATGCTCTACTCTTGTTTCGTACCTTCCCCATGACGCTGACCTAGTTGCGTAGTCACGATGTCTGGTCTCATGCAATGACAGGGCATCACCTAAAAAAATAGATAACATTAAATTTTAATTGTTAGTTTTTAAATATCATTGAACTAGTTTGGTAATATTAATTAAAAAAAATTGCAATGAGATTATTTACCTAGTGCACTAGTTGTCACCATAGGGACCGTTGCCCTATCTTCCTCTCTCGTGGTAAGATCCTCAAGTACAACATTCTTTTTCATTTAAACAAAAAACATTATAAGGACAACCATCAATGTATAATTAGAAAAAATTATAAGTGGAAATTAATTACCGTCATGGCCCTCACTGATAGTAGCATTTCCAGCCTGGTCCCCACTACAATGATCATGTTGCACGTGAGGAACATGTTCTTCTGCCAATATTTCGCTCTCAATGCACTGCTCTACAACTGGGTTATTTGGCTCGTTGAAAGTGTTGCTCCCTTGATTTAAACAAAGTTGTTAGACATTAAATTTATCGACGAAAACAAACATATTGAAAGGTTAAAATTTTACCTTATCAGGCATTCTGGATCTTGGGACCTGTCCCAAGCTTCTACGATATTCAACTATGGCTTCATAGCTGGAATGGAAAGCGATCTTTTTATCTTCCTCTGTAGTTTCCATTCCAAAGTCATCACCCTACATTACATATGATTGTGTATTTTTAATGTTATTTGATGGGATTACAAAAACAAAAACGTTGGAAGACGATACAATTAATTATAAGATGTTTGGCTACTTACAATTATTGCGGCTAATTTCAAGTAGCTGTCCTGGCCTAGCTTGTGATGGCCCTTTTTTTCAATCCTAGATTTGGTTTCCTTCGAGGTGTCAAGCAACCTATCATCAAAAGATTGAAGTCAGATATGACGTAGAACAATTTTATTTTAGACATAGAGAAAATTAAAGCTATTGAATTAAAGTTGTAATTTACCTTGCAGGTCCAATTGGCATTTTTCCTTATTTCTTTTCCCTTTTCTCTTTTCCGTCATGAATGAGTGCTCTCCACTCACTCTCTGGAATTGTGAGAGGACGCTTGTATCTAGGGTTAAACTTCAATTGCGTCCTATAGGTGTCCCTAGTATATTTCAAATATTTGCCAACAACCCGAGCCACCATTGTTCTATCAAATGTGCCCACCCCCAAAAGGGCTTCTAGATAATCTAGAAGTTCTTTTTTCATGTTGGAATTCTAGGAATTCCACCTTGTGTGTATGGTTGGGCCAAAAATTATCAATTCCTTTCTCTCCAAAAACCTGTAGAACTCATTGTTTCCTACACAGAAAAAAGATATTATCATTAATTTAAAAATAAAAATCATGATAAAATATGTTTTAGATAGAGTACATGAAATAGTTAAAATATTAAAAATTACCTAGGAGTTGTACGTGCTTTATAGGGACACCTTCATCCTTCACCAAAAACGTGCCATCAATGGTCCCCGTGGAGTTGACATGTGTAGTTCCAAAAAATGCAAAAATATACTTGGCCATATCAGCCTCATCATTTCCAACACATTCACCGTTTGGTTGGGTGTCTTCTTGGGCAGGGTGTGTTTCTTGGCTACCACCTAAAGGAATAGAAGGTGTACGAGAGGGTCTCTGAGCTATCCCTTGACCTTTTGTCCCACTACCACCAACATCGGGTGCAGCAGGTGTCAGATAACGCTACATACAAAAGAATTTTTTTGTTAGTTTAGTTAATGTAAAAATTAAAAATCAAACTATCACAATTCATCTCATGCAGAACAAAAATATTATCCTTTTGACTTTTTATTATTACCTTATATGTTTCTAGCTGGATCATAGCAACTCTATTCTTATTTCTATTTCAGGTGTTTGAGGCGAAGCGTCTACAAATGCTCAAATTCCAACTTTGCTTTTCATGCTTTTTTTTGCAGCAACAACAATGGACATGGGGATGAAGAAAGCTCTTCCTTGTAAAGGGAATCATAAGGCGTACGATGGCCAGGTGTCTGCATATTTGAACAAAATTAATATTATTTCAATTATGTAAATAACTAAAATACCTGAAGATAGAGAAATGTTGGCACCTTACATGTTCTTCTGCTGGCCCCTTTCCACGATCATCCTGTCTCGGGGTTGTTCATGTACTTCCCTGATCAGACTGCCACATTGCAATAAAATTAGAAATGTGGAAACTTGAAAACAATATCTAACTTGAAAACAAAAAATGAAAACTCAAATAATTTCTAAATTTACCTTTCTAATACATAAACTTTTTGCATTAAAGAGGCCCTGGAGTGGTTGAGTATAATTAAAAGTAAGGGTTGTAAGCCAAATTTTTATACTTACACCTTGCTAGTAGACAATTTTTGCAAAGTAGGTAGATTAGACGAGGCTAAAGATATTTTCAGTGAAGCTTGGAATGGTATCCACAGATGGGGTAGTCGTCATAACTATATAATGGAAAATATGCAAAATAATAATAGCTCTAACACTTACATGTTGCAATAAACCAATTTGGCATATCCACATCATTCCCCCAAACAGTTTCCTAGATTCTATATTAAGATGCAAGCACACCTGTAACAAACAGAAAATAAGTTCACCATTTTAAATGGATTAACCCTAAATGTTCAAGAAGACATCGAGCCCTTTGAACTAGTTTGTTCTTGAATAAGCCACTTCAGCTACAAATAGTCCAACCAAGTTTGTCTAGAATTAAATGAGATTCGACCAAAATGTCAAGTCGGCTCACCATGTCGGCAAGAGAAGTTGACATGTTGAGTACTTGCCACAAATAATGAGTAGTGTTACATAGCGTAGAAAAAGTTCATTATTTTTTCTAATATGTAAAGGGCTTCCCATAATACCATTGCCAAGTGTAAAAAATTAATTGTTGAGTGCTATAATTCATCTTGAAAAAAATAGACTCCAAATGATCTTGTAGAGTTTTTGAAAAGTAACGTTGTTAGCAGGTTGTACCAATTGAGATCAATTAATACTCTCCATGGTAAAAAAGTGATCGTTGCCTTGTCAAACAAATTCCCCCACATACAATATCTTTTGTGATTAGTTTCTTACCTACAAGAAAAATATATTAAACCATATAGCTCCATGTCCAATGGGAGGGTATAAATAGATCTCACTGCTATATGCCACTCATTTCTATGGCTTGTAAAGTCCCAATGTAGGTGATTGGAAACTAAATACCATGCCTGCCAATTTTTTCAAAGAATAGTTGATCTAGAGACCTTAAGAAACATCACCAATGGTTATATCATAGATTCCAAATGGACCTTTAATAACCCCTATAAGAGTATCATTGTAAATGAAATTTTGAACCATAATTCACCATATGGGACCACTCATTGCACTGACCAATGAATTGTCAACACTATTACCTAAGCTCACACATCAATCAAACTAGGGAATTTTTCCTCCCTCAGTAAAAGTACAGATGCCTATAAAACTAGAGGAAGATCTCCTTCCCTCCATTCTTCCCACAGTAATTTTTTGTAATCATTTTCATCTTCCTACAACTATAAGAAAGGAACAAAGAATAGGAATAGAAATCATGTAGTGATTCCACCTGATAATGATAAGTTGTAGGCTTCACAATTTAGAAGCTTGATTTCAAATTTTTTCAAAACCCATTGCTACATCTTAGGGGATACATTGGTACCAAAGGAGACGCCAAGTATCTTATCATATGATTAGGATTAATAGGTTTTAAATTTATGAAAAGCCAAGTTGATATCTTCATAACCAATATAAGAGCTTATACCTTTTCCCCACTCACCACATATCTAACTACTTTAACAGGGAAGTCCATACGTCATGTGTCCTTTAAAAGAGTTCCGTGTGAGATCCAAGGTGAGAAGAGAATCCTCAATTAAATCAAGATTAATTAATTGACCATCACTAAGAAGAAGAATACCTTGAATGTTCCCTTATATTTGGGCCACTTCAAGGAGATATCCTAATGCATTTATTGGCAAGGATATAAATGAGCTAGGATTAACTAATAAATAGCCATTTATCTTTTGATTTGTTTATTATTTGTGGTTAGGTTTCTATATTAAAGGTTAGTTGAGTCTATGATTATGTTTTCAACGAATTTCAATGCCCTTGTTACCAGTGTGTTGATTACCAAATCATTAATTGGAAGGTGGTTGGAGTTAATACATAGATATCTGGCAGTATGTATCATTTTCCAGTGCCTCTGGTTCTCCAACATACCATCCTCCTTTTTGGATATTAGCACATCAAAAAATGGAATTTAACATCAATATCCACTTCTTATCCATAAAAAGTGGGCCTATGGCCCATCTGCTTCAGCAGCATGGATTTTCACTTTCTACAATTAATCACCATCGAGTTCAATCTCCAATTATTGTTCCTTAAACAACATGAATGCTCTATTCAGATTTGGATTGAAAGGAATTATTTATTTTCTGAAGGTGCAAGGACAATCCCCAACAAGGGTTTCAAGTGCACTCTGTTTAAACTTCTAGAAATAAAAAATACTCTGAATCTCTAG